>JAANSK020265494.1:0-21766 GCA_011763485.2 Isoetes engelmannii
TATCAGGGAAATTATGGCTTATAATTGTGCTAAATCCAACGGCCACGATCTGAGATCACCAAGGACCTGCCGGTTAAAGAAGGGCTCAGTCAGAGGAAGAGACGTGAAGGACAAGGACACAGGCGGGCCATAGGAGGCACTGGATAAAGTATAGTCCAAATAATGCAAGTTGTGGGTTTTTCTGGTGTTCAATGAATTAATAAGCCTTATAGCTTGGCAATATGTCCAAGAAAGACCCGCTAATCTTATACCGCCTGCCTGGACTTTATCTTCTTTAAGTGATGGACCAAGCTAGATCTGCAGGACCCTGCCTTGAATCTCTAGAAGGAAATAGGCATTCCTCATTTGACTTTGTCATGTAGACATGGTATTTGAGACAAGTAGGTTAACTGCAGATCATGGCTTTTTCAAAAAACTTCTGCATCTGCTTCAATGGATCTCCAGAAGAGTAAGTTTTTTTTGCATGTGCTTCTTTCCCTTAGCTTACCAAGAAGCCATCTTGCAGGAATCTTACAGAAATGAGTGTAACTGGCGAAAATTGGAGGACATTTTCTTTGAAAGAGTTAGAAATTGCCACTGACCACTTTAATGAGAACCAGAAGCTTGGAGAAGGTGGTTTTGGAAGTGTATATTGGGGCACACTTGCAGATAAAAGTCAGGTATGATAACTTTGACACAGTCATGTCATTTTTCAAACAGAATTAAATCCTTGCCAAAACTTTGATGGTTACGTTGAGTAACAGGTTGCTGTGAAAAGGTTAAAAATATTCAATATATCGAATGAGAAATCATTTACAGTTGAAGTTGAGGCTCTTGGTCGTGTTCGTCACAAGAACTTACTTAGGTTGCGCGGCTACTGCGCAGATGGACAAGAACGTCTTATTGTTTATAGCTACATGCCAAATTTAAGTTTGCTACAACATCTGCATGGAAAAGAAGCTGCAGATGGTGCACTTAACTGGGACCGAAGAATGCGCATTGCGATTGGCACTGCAGAGGGAATCAAGTAAGTACGTTTCAAGAGTAAATGACCATATGTTATTGGAAAAAATGCCATGCAAACATATGAAGTTCATTTAGATATTTCTCTGTATTTATGTCACAAAATAGAATTATTTAGCTAGACTTGTACATCCTTACAGTTGTTCCTGATAATGTGAAAGAGATCTTTATGTCACATAAAATATTAATTGCCTATTTCAAACACTTAAACAGGTATCTGCATGAACATGTGAACCCGCATATCATTCACAGGGATGTCAAAGCCAGCAATATACTACTGGATTCCCATTTTGAAGCACAAGTAGCAGACTTTGGTTTTGCAAAGTTTATCCCTGAGGGAGTCTCTCATTTAACAACGCGCGTGAAAGGAACATTGGGATATCTTGCTCCAGAGTATGCATTATTGGGCAAAGTTACAAAAAGTTGTGACGTGTATAGTTTTGGTATATTGTTGCTTGAACTTGTAAGTGGAAAAAGACCAATTGAAAAACTAGCAGATGGTAGAAAACGTACTATTGTTGAATGGGCAGCACCCCTGATCTTTCAATGTAAATTTCCTGAATTGGTTGATCCAAAACTGCAAGGTGGTTTCAATTTAGATCAGCTGTTAAGGGTTGTTGAGGCTGCAGCATTATGTGCACAGAGCAGGGCTGATAATAGACCAACCATGGGTGAGATAGTTCAATTATTAAAGGGCAGAAATAGTGATTTCTCATCATTTAGGAGCTGTAAGAGCTTTCCTATAGAAGCTGTAAAATATCAGCAGGAAATGCTTGCTGCTGATGAAGAAGAAGTGCATTGACAGAAAATTCAGGTCAATGGCTAACTTTTGTATACTAAGTTTTTCAAATATAACAGGAAATGCTTGCTGGTGATGAAGAAGAAGCGCATTGACAGAAAATTCAGGTCAATGGCTAACTTTTGTGTACTAATTTTTCAAATATAACTGTATCAAATTGCTACTTTTATCAAAGGTTCTTTGAGCGCTACATTTCAACATCAGACTTGTAATTCTGTGCATAGAACCCAAAGGATCTGATAAGAAGGTAGAACAATAGTTCACTTAAGTGCATTGTCAGGTAGGCACACAACAAACGTACCTCTAAATAATGAAAGGCCCATTTAGCTGTGGCTGGAGCCCTGTATCTGTATGTATGTAGTGACCAACTTTAAACATGGGTCCACCAAAATAAATGCCTACCGGAGGCTATGCTTAAGCACATTTACTTGTTCCTATAGACGGTTGTTGATTGATGTCATATAGTTCTTGGGTTCGAGTTCTCAAGAGGGCATGCATATAAAGAATCAGTTTCTAGTTTTCACGAGTGTGAATCAAATTCTAGTTCTCACGAGAGTGTGAAATATAAAGAACATGTAATGTGTGTGTCTGGTAGACCAACCGGGGCCTCTGCTGGACGTTAAAAATATATTCCATTCTATATTTATTTATGTCTAGTAATTCATATTATGCATAAGGTTTGCCTTTCTCCATGTCCATAGTGTTTGCATCTATCATATTTGATGGACATATATAACGAAGGTGCTTATGCATTATGGGTTGCCCTTGGAAATAAACAATAAAGGCAAGAGTTAGGTAACAAAATACAAGGAAAAGAATGGAACTATTCTTCCATTCATAACGACATGCATATGGCTATTCAAATAGCATGCTTTGAATGAAAGATTGTGTTGCCTCAAGTATGAATTCTTATAGAAAATAAAAATTGATAGACCAAAGATAAAGAAGAAGACGTGATAGGCATGTTGATTAAGGATAGAGAACAGAAGAGAATATTCAATCTAGCTAAGCTAAAACAGGGGACAGAGTATCAGACACTAAAGAAACAAGATCAAACAAGGTGTCCAGGCACTATGGATTGCCCCAGTAGCATGTATTAGTTGGACGTGACATTTCCAAGAGTGTATCTTGTGTCGTATATCATGATAAAGAATAATAAGCTTGGCTGCCATGAACATTTCAAATATAACTATGGTCTCCTTTCAAACAAATAGCCTACTAGCTTGAAGTTCATGTACATGGAATTGTTATAGCTCGCATCTGAACAAAGACATGTACTGGATATGCAAAGCACTAAATATATATCCATAAAATAAAAAATAACCAGTACACAAGGCCGAGGTGCAGGTTTAAAACCCAGCATGGAATATGCGATTAAAAGTTGCAGAGTAGATGTTGCAGGGTAGCTCATACTTCGATTAAAAGTTGCGGAGTAGATGTTCTCATACTTATGGTGTGGTGGTGTTGTTACCGTCTCAAATATTTTTAATGTTAAATATTTCTAGTGTTAAGAGAATATGCCAATGTGCTCATAGGTAGCAAGCATGTCCATCAAAAGTTTAAAATCTCTTTCTAGATGGTAATTAATGACAAATCTACTTCATCATTTGCTTCAAGTTGCAAATCTTCAAAATACGATAGCCTTCAGGATAATTGTAAATAATAGAAAGTCAAACGTGTGCCTAAGAACTATTGCATTTCTTTTCTTTTTTAAATGTCTCCTCACATAGCTATTAAGTCCAACAAATATCGTCTATATTTTGTCAGAGATGCATTATCTTGAACATCACTAGAAGTTCTTGTTGTACCTGTCTCACATGGAAGAAGTTATGGGAGTAAAATTGGATCAGAGCTAGCGAGCTAGCATCACTAGGGTGGACTTGTTCATCTCTTGTCCAAGGACTAAATTCTTCTGCCAGAATTATGTTCCCATTTGTCAATTGTAGGGGTATGCATAAACACTATTCAATGGATGATTCAACAAGATGATGTTTCGTGGAATGCTATTATAAAAATCTACCGGCAATTATCTTGTCTTGTGCATAAACTGAGGGAAATTACACCAAGTTTTGTTGGTAACCCTTTTTGGCATGTGCCCGTACACGAAGTCACCTCTACTATTTTGTTTCAAACCATTTGGATTATGGTATTGCACATAGATTTCATCATCACGGTTACTTCGCCAAATCTTGGTTAACTTTCCTGGACAAATAGATGCAAACAATCAATTGACATTCTATTAACGTGTATCTATATATGCCCCCATTTTTTCTCTCCATATCCAAGTAGTTTGGTAGATACTCCATATTAGCTCAAGAACAAACAAATAGCTAGAAGGCACGTAATAACAAGAATTATTTTATTCTTCGCAATCCATAAACTTTATCTACAACATCATCACCAACATTGTGATAGAATGTCAACAGCTCAGTCCATTCTTCACTATAAAGGAGTTTCATGGCAATCTATGATTCTTCAAAGGTCATTCATCCAGCTCCAGATCCATATGGCTTGACCATTGGATAGTATCTTAGCATTTCTATGGCTTTTGAATCTTCCACTTTAAAAAAGGTATACGATAAAATCAATTTATTAACTCCATCTAGTTTGCATAGAAGCAAACTCAAGTTTAATATAAAGGAACATCTGCATGAAACCAAGATCCATGGTTCTAAGTCTGTGTTGCCACTATGTTGCAAATGTTCTCACAGGCATATCAATCTTCTCGCTAAATAAAGCCATTGTGCTTCAAAACAGAAACATTGTATCGTATTGAAATAAAGCCCCGCCTACACCATATTCTTGAGGAAGTGCCACTTAGAAGTGCAACGACCAGATGAAACAAAGAAAAGCATTATTTATGGTCACCTTCATTGGTTGGTGATGTGCTCAGAACTTAGATTGTGAGTAGTACACAATTTTAGTGCACTTTGTCTAGGTTTTACCTCCACTTATACAACATAAAAAAAAACCAATAACAACATTATGCATTAATGACACCATTGGACCTTCTATTAAATAAACTAGTTGGCTTTTGTGATCTCAAGAAGGAAATTCTACTACTCAAACGATCCATTATGAGAGGTTTATAACCAGCTTTAATGCAAAACATGATTCCATCTTAGAATGGTGACATTACCTCAGGCATCCTGGGCAAAACGACTTTTTGATTGCAGGTGAAAAAAAAAATGGTGTTGAAAATCTTAGGCCCATGTTTAATGGAAAAAGACAAAAATATTTTTCACCACCAAAAAAATCACATGGAGCTACTTTTATTTAGTCCAAATTAATGCTTGTGTGCAGTTGCACGCAATTAAACTGTGATGCTTCTCGGTCCTAGACGATGCTCCCATCGTATAGGTATAGGAAATTCCCTTTCCCGACAACACTATCACCAGGAAAGGCCCTTCGTCTAGCTCGGACCACTTGTGATGGCCCAAGTGTCCGAATGAAAGACACAGAGGGATCATTGGCACCATTCCTCCACTGGGATATCTACATGGTGGAAGCATACATACATACATGTTTGCACAAGCCACACTATATACAATTAATATGCCACCTCGAAGGGTGGCCCATCCATCATCAGTACGAACATCAACATACATCGAATAACCTACACAATGCATTATAAATGAAGGTCCTACCCCATGGTTCAGACTCAAGGGGGTCGACTGATGGTCAGGGTCTCCAGATAACAACAGACGGAATCATGACAATGGCGTTGGCTAGCATAGAACATTGGCTAGGATAGTCCATTCCATCCGCCCCTCCTCTATACAAGGCGTATAATAGATGGGAATGTCACATTCTCCCCACCTTAAAATGATGATGTCCTCATCATCAAGACTTCTCCACGGATTCACGGTTGCACCGCGTTAATACATGACATGTTACAATAAAAAGTCTCTCCTTCCTAGAGAAGGAAACAAAGAAGCGAAGGTTACGCTATAGCTCATTTAAATTATTTTTATTATATATTATTAAAGATAATCGATGGATGTTATTCGAATTGCTGGCCAGTAACCTTCAAGGTCCAACACAAAAGAAGATAATTCTTTTCTAAGTCCTTCAATGATGACTACTGTTAGTGTCATGATGTCCTCGAGTGATTGTGTGGTCCTCCTTTACAATTCTTGGGTTTTTTCATGATACTCATCATCTTTTCTGCAATCCTGGGCTAATCCTCAAAATTGTGGTTGTTTTCCTCATAGTCTTCATCTTGCTATTGCTGACTTGATGAAGTCCTCCTCAGAAGGTACACCCTGGTGTTGAGCTCTTCACTTAATGGTCGATTGGCTCGCATGTTCAAGGAACAAGGTTACATATTAAACTGTAGTGTTTTTTTTTTTTTTTCCTGAAGAACTTTTCTCATTGTATTAAAAGAATAGCAATGATACAAGGTGACTGAGGAGCAAGAAGAGCTTCCCCGAAGAGGTAGCGATACCACACCACTCCATCATCCTCTCAGCTACAACTGAACAAAGCATCCATCGACGTCCACAATCCCCAAGAACTCTCGCCAAAGGGCGAACTTCCGCCCCGCCAAACCCGGAAACACCTGGAAACTCTGAAACAACTTGTACCTCAGACGGGGGATCAAAGAGGCCGAAGGCTGCCGGACCCCCTGAAAAATCCACAGCCGTCGTCGTTTCCAGATTAGCCATACTAACCAAGCCACACATAAGTGCAAAGCTTGCTTCCTCGGAAGAGGCCAAGCACCTCGATACAAATGCAGGTGCAACTGCTGGCTGGTCAGCCGAACCTGGAGCCGAGCCCGAACCCAATCCCAAGCCGCCTGTAGGTGAGGGCAAAGGACCAGACAATGCTCCACCGTCTCTGGATGAAGACCACAACAAGGGCACAGAGGACTCACCCCTGGCCTAAACCTGCTCACCCGGGTATTTACCCGGATACAACGGTGCACCACCTGCCATAGGAGCACCCTGACCTTCGGGGGGGAAGGGTACTCCAGGTTCAAACCCAAACAGAGCGCCAGAGGGAGCCCGGAAGCTGCAGAGACCACTTGCCAGACCGAGGCAAAGTGTCATGGATGACTAACGTACGGTAGGCAGACCGCACAAAGCACGCAACATCAACATCAACATCAGGATGAACCTTCCAAAGCCACACCACCGCATCACTTTGAAGCAGTATAGGTATGTGCAGCGGAATGCAACGGGCCACATATTAAACGGTAGTGTTGCAGCACTTCCATTGAAATATTCCCTTCTAAAAACATATCAACCATTTAAAAATGGCCCTTCTAGGGGTTAAGCCCAGAAAACCATATTTTTTACAATTAATAAGTGCTATTTTAGCTAAATTTTATTTTTTTACCATTGGATCAACATATAAACCACTTGCAATGGCACTTTTTGGGGTTAAGTCAAAAGCATCGTGGTGATTATAATTCAATATATGCTATTTTAGTCGTATGTTTTTTTTTTTTGGCCACCGGGTCATTGTGGTCACACGGGAAACATAGTGGAAATCGTCTCTGCACAGACCCCAATGCAGATAAATGTCCTCTTGGATGTGGACAAAAAGAGACACCTACACATCTCTTCCTCTGTCCATGGCTATTTCCTCTTTGGGATTGGGCCAAGAACTTTTTGGGCTTTCCCTTCCAATGAGACAGACTTATTGGCCTTTTTACAACATGACAGTCCTTTTGTGGGCACAATCAGGTGTCTTGTCTTATGGGCAATTTGGAAACACAGGAATAATGTAGCAATTGCTAATCTCCCAGCAGACAGAAATAGTATTAAAGCTAGTATCCAGTTGGAGATTGCTGAAGCTGCAATGGCACATAGGAGACTGAAAGGATCCTATTATGATACTAATTGGGATAAGCTAGGATCATTTCAGGGTTTCTTTAGCTTCTTCTGTGCTTATCTTAACAATTTAAATGTCTCTATGGACAGATTATCTAGTGAAGAAACATCTGGCGGGAGGACATGCTCATGAGGTGCCTCTAGATACTGCTCCACTTAATGAGCAGGAAGCTATTGAGGCTCTGTATTGGGTACGAACTGAAGATATCAGTGTGAAAACCATGGAGAAGTTACTGGATGACAGGGATATTTGGAAGTATATGGCTGCTTTGAAACCTTACTTTGAGGAGAAGCTTAGGATCCATGTATCTGCCAGGGAGGACTAGATTCTGTATCTGCTGGACTCTACTGCCTATAGGCCTAACAGATTGGACCAAATGATGTATGAGCATACCTCAGATGCTTTTGCAATCATGTCCTTGGATGGCGTGCTGGATAACTAGCTTATCCATTTCAGTTTGCTCTCACTCTACTTTGATACTTGGTTATCTCTACTTGGTCATTTTGCTGCTACATCTCTGAACTATATTTTGTATTCCAAGTAGCCAAAGTATAAGGCTTTATTTCCTTTAGTCTTTTAAACTCAAAGTGTTTGTTAAAGTAGCTGAAATTCCTTCCTATGGAAGAGAGGGTAGATGATTGTGTCACTACTCGTATGGGAGATCACTACTCCCCATTTTGTATTACTATGTACTTTCATGTGATATAATACAAATACTGCCATTAAAAAAAAAAAAAAAGGAGAGAGAGAGAGAAAAGTGCCTCTGATTTATGTCTCGGTAGGAGCAGAAACCATAGGTGGACTAACTTCTCTACTAGTGCCTTCACATGCCTAACTCCAAAAAATTGCATAATGCATTAAAGCATTCTCGTGTTTTCATTGTAGAAGTAGAAGTCACTATTTTGTGTAGAAGAGGAGACTCCATTGCAGGGGTGGCTTTTTTGTAGCACCAATCAGACCGTAAAAGGAAGGGAACTATGGTTATAAAGAGATTAAATCCCTCAGGCACATCGAAAAATAAAAATGATAAGCTTCAAATCTTTCAAAAAGTAATTAAAGAAGGTTCATAAGAGATACCAAACATCTCCTTGTTCAACCTTTACAGCTAAAACTGGGAGATAAGATATTTTCCAGAAGTCAAATGACCCTTTCCAAGCTTATTTATACTACTGGTGATAAGGACTACCCTCAATAACCTTAACTAACTCCCCAAAAGGGCGGATCCTTTATGGAAATCATTATCCAATGGGCTCCCACCTTTCTAGGCTTTATCTCCCCATAGATGGGTATGGGCTAGGTGGAAAAACTTGAATTAGTACTCAAATTTGCCCCCTCGTTGAATCCATATGAATATAATCCATATAATAGTAATTGACAGTTGGAGTCAAGGTAATAAAATACCAATGTGGCGGCAACGGCCAGCGCGGCAAATTTTTGTAAATATATATATAATACAAAGCTTTCAATTAAAAAGGGAAGGGGGGGGGGGGAGGGGGTAGCCTCCATGGGAAGCATTAGCCACACAAGTTTCTATGCAGAGAATTCACATAAGTTGCTTGTGTATGACTACATTCCAAACGGATCTTTAAACAAATGGCTATTTTATGAGAACCATCATGGTGTTTTAGATAGGCCTTTCTTTTTATTGGTCTTCGTGATCATGTTAATCAATATAAAGCTAAGAAAGACCACAAACCAACTGGAAGTCATTCTATCCTACATGGAACTCCAGAGATGTTCTCATACAGAAAACTACAAGCATGCACTAAGAAACCCTCCTATATATTAGGAAGTGGGAGCGAAAAGAAGTCAATAAAAAAAATAGTAATGGTCATTTTGTTGTTCGTGTTTTACCTAATATGCAGATTGACAAAGCATATAGATTTTCATAGAGCTTTGTTCAGTTTTAGTATAGTATTTGGTTGGAGGAATGCGAAACGATGGAAAGGAGCTTACCCAATTAGCTCTTGTGCAGGAATTCGGTAGGCCATCCAAGTGCAGACATCGGAATCCACTTGTTGGTGTAGACAGGAACCTTCTGGAGATATTATGATACGACAGTACATTGGCTACTGAGAGAACTACAGGTTTTGAATTCAATCTAGCGGGGTCTACGGATAGATAGTAGTTTTAACATAAGAAAGATGTGCACTCCAATTATGTTTTCACTGTGAATTTGGCAATGGTGGAGCGAGGAAAGGGGGTTTTTGTTTTTGTTTTGCAAATTTCCGAAGGTCTTAAATTGGAAGGTTGGTATGCGTGTGTTGTTCTATTTTGGGTTACTTTGTGCATAGGCAAAGGTAGCGGAACAGGTGAGCGGCCAGATCCGGCAGGGTTCAGGGAGTAGAGAATACCATGGCATAGCATGGAGGATCTGACAGGGAGCGGAGCAAGGGCGGCCAAGTTCTGGATGCAAGGGTTTTCACAGGCCAGGAGGGTGTCACTGGGCAGGGCGAAGAGGATTCTTTTTGTTGCACAGATGTCTATCTGGCAGGATCGGCTCTTCCTCAGGCACAAGGAGCCTTTCTGAAGATCGTTCTGGAGCTTTTTCTCAGACAAAAGTAGGACTGTTCAGGCCTCGATTTATTTTAAGGGGAACACCATTTGATGCCGTTATCTAAACCTATAGCCGGCCGACACTGCTTCAGAACATTGGATCACATTTTGGTAAGAAAGCTCTCGTAGTCTCTTTTTTTCCCTTTTCTTTCCCAGCGATTCATGGCTGTGTAACAGAGCGGGGTGTGGATTAATGGGTTCAAATCCCACGGAGTTCATTCTTTCATGAGTTTTCCTTCTGATTGTTTGTGCCTATTTGCAAGGCTGCAGATTCTTACAGGTGAAGAACAGGGCATGCCGATTTCAGTAGGAATGGATCTTCTGTAATTGTCTTGCTTGTATATATCTGTAATTGTTACAGGTCAAGAACAGGGTAGCAAAGCTGTATGGGAACGGATATCGTGTTCCACAGCTCATATGGCTGTGGCAGCGCAGCCCAGATGCGCAAGGTTGTGGCCTCCAGGCTGTTCTTCTTGTATGTCCGGAAAGGACTATGGTTTTTTCTTGCTATTTCGTGTATTTTAAAACCTATAGGGTGCGTTTTGGAATAGGGGGCCTGAGGTGTAAATTCCCAGGCCCTTGATCTGGCATAATGCCGGGTATATTCGGGGATCCAATGATCCCAAAAAAAATTAAGTGATACACCCAAAAGTAGGGAGAGAAGAAAGAAGGCTGAGACAAAAGCCTTGCCGAATGGAAGAAGTCGAGCTCTGTAAAAGGGAATCTAAATTTCAAGCATTTTTTATTTTTTGCAACCGTCAGATTATAAAGTAATACATGTAATGGATGAGATAAAGACACCTCAAGAAAATATGATGTGGCAGATAGGCTAGAATGGCAAGAATTGTTATAGTGGGGTTAGGCAAGCCTGCTAAAAGATTTTAGTGACAACAAAAACAAACAACAAGCAGAGGTTTTTATTTTAAGGATTTAGCATTTATCGATCCTTCGGGCTATGGCGGCAGCGCACCGGATTCTTTCGGTTAGCAGCTGGGCTCAAATGCGAAGCTTTAATATGGCACCCGTCCATGCCACCGCCACAAGGAAGCATTTTTCTTCTGTGATTCAAAACAACGAACTAGAAGGGGTGGTTAAAAGAGCTAGACGTCTGGTGTTGTATAGCAAGCCAGGTTGTTGCCTGTGTGATGGACTCAAGGAAAAACTGCATGTAGTTCTCAACATGGGCGGAGATGGGAACTTGTCATTATCAGATGTTGAATTGGAGGTCAGTGTGGCAATCTGTCCATTAATTTAAAAAGTTTTACATAACAATGCAACTATGGTTGCAGGTTAGGGATATCACAACCAATCTTGAATGGGAAAAGGCATATCAATATGAAATCCCTGTTCTTGCTCGAGTTAACCAGGATGAATCTGAAGTATGTTTAATGATATTAAAGTTGTTCATGTGCATTCTGCATTAGATGCTTCATCACATATATCCCTTTCCCTTTGTAGGTCGTGCTTCCCAGATTTTCTCCAAGGGCTAGCTTTGAACAATTGCAGAGAAAACTCGGCGATGCCTTATCCTGACTTATCCGAAATTCAATCAAGGTAACTTTTACCTTTTTATAGGCTTTTCTGTGGCTCTTTTGAACGCAGCAATTCTTCTGTGTTGCTATTGTAATTAATGAACAAGTGCTGTTGGAGTTTTTCATACTGGAAAACACATTGTATTGTAACTTTATAGGCTATTAAGAGGTTCTGCTCTTAACTTTGTTTAAGGCTTATCAAAAGGCTGTCTACATCACATCCAAATAAATAATTGTCTTGTCTTGATCTCTTTCTTGCTGGTCCACAAGCTCTACGTCACATGTTTTTTCATGCTCCTTACATTTGACAATCAGAGAAAAGTAAACATTTTTTTTCCTTCCTTCTTACTGGTTCGCAAGCTCTAGATCACATGGTTTTCCTTACTCCTTGCGTTGACAATGAGAGGAGAACTTTTGAAGTGGGTGACCAGAACATATATTTCTGCACATAGTTAGTGGGGATCGAGGCTTTATATGGATCTATGAAGTAAGAGAAGAATGCTAAACATGTTTCTAGAAACTGTACGACCTGGAGACGCTTCAGTTATGGAAGTGGCCTCAAACTGCAACTAAGTAGATATTCCTTTTGGATTTTACATCTGTTGGAAGCTAACCAGCTGTATTGTTTGCGAGGAGCATGTTTTCCCTTTGCTTCTTCATTTCAAATCTTTATGATTGAGACTACCATTTATCTCCACGTATCACACTTGTGGTATATTAATTATAAGGATTCTAGTGGCAGAAGGATTTCAGCTAAATTGTAAGTGCAAGTTTCAAGCTAAAAATATTATGCCTTTAAAGGGAGTAATACAAATGTGCTTTTAAAGTTGGCATCTGGAAGTCCTTCCCATATATTGCAGGCAAACATCATAAGTCTTTATACTATGAACATTTTTTTCTTGTAATAATGTGCTCAGGAATTTTTATAGAGATTATACTTTTTTCTACGTCTAATTCCAGATAGTGGAAGGATTCCAAAGTGCAAAGAGAAGACTGCATTTGTTAGTTCTTAGCAGTCAAAACTATTTATTTAGTTTTGGACTCATTCCAGATTGGGGTGGCATTGACCTCTTGCAGAACTTGAATAGCGCGATGGCCTTTTTCTTAAAGAGTTGGGCAGGAATTGAGACTGGGGGTTTTTGATCTTCCAAACAATTAGTGGGACTGTTGCAGAAAGATTTGGAACGTAGGAACTATAATTAGAATTCCAGTTCATACTGCACTGGTTCCTTAAGGAAGTAAGCTGGTAAGTGAAATTGTACCATGAGGGAGACCATGTATGTTGCACCGACATGGATGTTCTTAAAATATTGTTTATCATGTCTAGGAAGTGGCCTCTTAGCTTTTGTTTCAAGAAGCAGGAATGCTAGACTGGATTTTCTATGTCCAAGAGTGAGCAGGTGAGAACTAATCATGGATTACTTGAGTAGAGAATTATGCTACTAGATTATAAAGGTTCTTCCCTCCTCTCGTGTTTCTTTGAGCTGAGCCCTCAAATAACAATCACAAATTTTTTGCCTGTTTCTTAGGGCACCATCAAAGGAGCCGTTGCACAAGTGAACAACTTGATACTATGCGAGGCAATTTGACGACTTAATTCACACTAGTTTAATCTAAGTGCAACAGTTCCGTTTTTGAAGCAAACCACCTTCCTTAGAAGCATAAGTTTATTATGCATCTTTGTGCGTGTGGGATTTTTGTGCCACGTTGAATGGCAGCCATTGATTCATGGCATATTCTAGGTATTATACCAGATCGATGGCTATTAATGTTTTGAATCGAAATTGGCATGCCGTTTCCGATGGTGTGGATACAAAATCATAATTTATTCGTCCAACACAACCATTGGGCCCAAAACATAGAAAAAAAAAATGCCTTCAAATCTTCACCTCCCTTGTATTTCAGCAAGGCACGAACTCGTGCTGCCATTGCTAGCCCACCCGAATCTCCGTAACCTACTTACTAGGCCGAAATCGTCTTGATAATAATCGGATACCCTTTGTAAAACAGTGCAAGCAAAACGGGCTGGAGGAATCGAACCTCCACACTAGCCTCACCAGAACCTCTGCAGCCAAACCTGAAGCTCCGATGCACCTTTGGAGCAAATTCGTCCAAACTCGTATGCATGCAAGGATTCAGAGCCCACAATATGTCCATAGAAAAAGAACTTTCTATTTTTAGATTGACGTGTTTATTTATTGAGGTGATTATCTATGAGCATTATCTAGAACATTCTAAAACATTATATTTTGAGTTTTTGCAGAGTTTGAAAAAACTTTTTATTTTTAGATTGATGTGCTTATCCATGTGCATTGAGCATCTAGAATATTCCAACATTTCGTTTTGAGTTTTTGCAAAGTTTGAAAAAAAACTTTCTATTTTAAGATTGGTATGGTGAAAAATACAGCCGAAAAAAGCGACCGGACCATAATTCCAAAAAAAATTCCGTTCTCCGTAATTTTATACGTACTACGATAATAAGAAGATATAGGAAGATAACGGCAACATTCTATTATATTCAAGCAACGTCACAATGCCATTTTAGACAAGCCCTATTTTCTTCTTCCCACAAAATAATTGTAAGGGCAACCCACAGTGCATTAGCACCTTATTTTTTATTGAAGGTGCACTTACAGTGCGAAACACCCCATACAGTGAGGCTCGCATTCACCCATGTTTCCCACTCAGCTGTGTGGTCAATGGGATTTGAACCTGTGGCCACACGATGAGACTTGCATTCAACCACGTTTTCCACCCAGCTGTAGTCAATGGGATTTGAACCCGTGGCCACACGATGAGACTTGCATTCACCCACGTCTCCCATGGCCACACAATGAGATTTGCATTCAAGCATGTCTCCCACCTAGCTGTAGTGAGTGGGATTTGAACTTGTGGTTCGATTAACCATAGGTCTAACCACTAAACCACTGCTGGGATGGGCCAAATCAGCAAATTCTTAATAACATTGCATCTTCATTCCTCGTGTTGACATATTATATATACTATATCTTGCAATGAAGTGAATCTTTAAACATCCATGCGAGATGGAAACGAATTAATAAACATCCATTTTCTTGCTCTTAATAGGAATTGGAAGAATTTTTTTTTTTTTTTTTTGTTTTTTTTGAAAGATTGGAAGAATCATCGCCGCAGCTTGTTCATTTTTTTTCCGAGACATCTTAAATATTTAATTTGTATACAATTATCTATTAGTTGAGCACCTATTAGTTATTGTTAATTTATTTCATAACAATACTTCTGTCTTCTTATCTGCCAATTCCAATAAATGGCATTCACTCTAGAAGGAATGCCTATTGTGTTATTGATTGCTAGAGGTTTGCCATTGAATGTTGCAATTGATAATATAAGTAATATTACTCTCTGCAATATATTTACAAAGAATACCTTAGACACAAGCACACAGGTTGTTCCGCGCTTTTCATACTGAAGCATAAAAAGCATATCTTAAACAAACGAAGACAGAACTAGAACTCATGGGTGGAAAATTATTATAAAGAACCATGTTGAACAGCTATTGTCCTCAAAATGCACCATTTGCTTAATCTTATATGTGATGGCTTTGCACATCCACTAAATTGATAATTGCAGAAAGAGAGTATTTAAATTTGTTCCAACCCATGCTGATATGCTTGCAGCTCCTAAAGACAAAATGGTCATCTTTAAAAGTGCCATATTACCATTGATATTTGGCTGCAACAAGGACTTCTTCATACTGTTTTGCAGCATTGTCCCAGCTCAAATCTTGTGTCATTCCACGCCTTTGAATTCCGCGCCAACTTTCCTTGAAGTCCCTGTATGTATATAATGCATTTCCGAGAGCATGAATCAATGCTGATGGATCTGCACGATCAAATCTCCACCCTAGACCACTTTCCTGATATGGATCAAATTGCTCAACTGTATCACGCAATCCACCTACAGCATGCACAACAGGCACTGTGCCATACTGCATTGCATATAGCTGGTTCAACCCACAAGGCTCAAAACGTGATGGCATAAGCAAAATATCAGCACCTGCTGTGATTCTGTGAGCAGTATTCACAGAGAAACCCACCCATGCTCGCACTTTCTCGCGATGCTGACCCTCAAAACCACGAAGCATATCCTCCAAGTCGTTTCTGCCAGAACCTAGCAAGACTAACTGAAGATCTTGATTCATCAGCCATGGCATAGCCTCTGCTATTATATCCACTCCCTTCTGACCGTCCAACCGACCAATAAATCCAATAACAGGTACATCACTTCGGACAGCAAGTCCAAGCTCCTTCTGCAGTGCAGCTTTACATTGAGCCTTCCCAGTCTCAAGAGTGTCGAGGGAGTAGTTGCAGTACCCATCAGACTTTAGACATTCATCAAATTGTGGGTTCCAGTCTTTCTCATCAATGCCGTTAACAACACCCCTCAGTTTCCAAGCATTCTCTCGAATAATCCGATCTAGACCCCAGCCTCCTTCACTTGTTTGACACTCCCAAGCATATCCATGGCTGACTGCTACTATACGATAAGCAGCCTGCAATCCTGCATAAAAAATATTCATATGCTCTCCTCCTACAGGATCATAGAGCCTAAATTTGTCACTGAGATGGTCCGATAAACCTAGCATCCGAAAGTCAGTCATTGGGCCCCGACCCTGCCATTTCCAATGGGAAACCATTAAAACGATGGGAAAACTGGATTTGCAAGCATATATGGATACAAGACACACCTGATGTGCAATATTATGAATGACCAGTATGGAACGTGCATAGGGCATCAATCCATGCTCATGATAGTATGCCTTTAAATAGACAGGTAGCAATGCAGTATGCCAATCATTGGCAATAAATACAAGATTACCATCTCCATAGCAGACTCCTCCACAAGGTACATGCCAGGGAACCTGGAATAAGCAAAAGGTAACTCCCAGGAGATTGTAAACAACCAAGCAAAATGTGTTTGTTTGCATATTCCACAGATGAGCCCTACCTCAATTGCAGCTTTGCACAGGAGCACCATCCGAGCTAAAATATCCTGCATAATATTTCCGGACTCAGAAAACAATAAAGCTTTTAGTCCTCAACCAGATAATTAGTTGAAAAGCACCTCACGTGAGCCTCCATAGATATTGTCAGCCCATTTATAGAATATGGGTGAATCTATAAACACAAAGTCAACTCCATCTATGTAACCATGGAAGTATCGTACCTCCATATCCTAGAAAAAACCAAAGAATTAGATGTACCAATTTCGTCAAAAGGCCAAGGTTGTAAAAATCTTACCTGGCCCCCTACATTGTAGATTTTACGAACGCCTGTCTCCCAGGCTTCTGCATAATCTTTATATCTTGGAACAACAACCTGACAAAATATGTTAATACATATTGATCCAAATAATAGATGAGATAATGACTTGATATATAGAAAAAGCAGTCCATAAGACGAATAGATGACTAATACAGGCTTCAAAATAATCCAAAATATTTCTCCTCCATCTTTAACATGTCTATCTTTTGAGGGGAAACTTTGCAGATTGAATGTACTTGTTACGGACTTGATGTATATATATGTTTTGTCAATAGCAAAGACAAAGAATATTGTTGTTCAGCATTGAATCTAGAATAAGACCAAGACCAAAAGTTGAAGAATAGAGCTTAAAAAATGTGACCAAGTTGACATCAAATGTCCAGTTCTTAAATGGTCCTTAGTTACTGACGAAATGTCAATCCGTCAAATTTTTTGGAATTAGGATTGTGTCAAGCACTCTCCTTATGCTTTTCAAGTAAGAAGAAGTGTCACTCGGAAAATATTGACAGACACCTAAGAATAAAAAACAGGGCAACCACTATCCCACATTTAGGTCCTAAGGCCATAAAACAAGTAGCCATTCTTGTCATTTTGTGATCCGTTTTCACAGATAAGAAATCAAAAAGTATGCAATAAAGTTACCATCACACGATGGCCACGCCGCGCTAACGCCTTAGGTAATGATCCTACAACGTCTCCCAAACCACCTACAGAGATGCTTGGTTAATACTGCCAATTTAAAGAACGCATACGCTGACTAAAAAACAAGGATGGTTATAAAATGTATCCTGAATTAGATAGAATATCATGTTACCTGTTTTAGACCAAGGTGCACATTCAGAAGCGACCACAATTACGTTCATCACGTTTGCTCCTGCCAATGGTGGTGGTTTTTCCACTTCATGAGAATCTGCCTTTTCTAGTTCTAATTCTGGTTCCAATGGAGCACCCCTTTGCTTTTCTTCGGGATAGATCAATTGCTTCTCAAGATCAAGGTGTTTGGGTGTTCTTTGGATGTTTGGACTCACCCCTTGTATGGCAGAAGAAGAAGCATCTGATGAAGGGGGAAATTCACGAAACCGAGGAGGAAAGATAGATGATGGTACAGATTTGATAGGATCTTCTGAACCCTGTGGTTTTAATCCAGACTGTGCTGTACTTTGTGGCAGGAAACTTCGTCCAGATTTTCTGGGAGTGCCAACTGACCCTAGGGGACCTTGATTCTCCTGCGTACTTACACGATCATTGACGGCTCCGCTGCCTTCTTTGCTTCCACTTTGTTTTTTAGAGTTCCCCAAATCCTCTGTCAATGCTGTCAGTAACTTTTTTCGTTCACTCATCTGGAAAAGGCTTGCCAATTCAGTGTCAAATGGTTGACTTGAAAATTTCCATTGCATAGATCATGCATAATGAAGCATATGTATGGACTTCCAATATAATATATAGATTCCAAACTTAACATAAAGATGTATTTCATAATTAATATTAAACTTGAGCATTGACAGAATTTGAAGACTCATAAATCCTCAAAGATCTCTATAATCAAACATGTTTAAGTACCTGATCAAGAAGCTCTTTCTGCAGAGACAGTAATCTTTTGGTCTCCTCAACTGCAGTCTGCATGGATCCTTCATCCTCTTCCCCACCTCCAGGCTCTTTTTCTGCATGTAGCATCGTTCTCTTCCTACTTGTGTGAATAATGCTAATGGCTTGTTCCCGTTCACCATTACCATATTTTGTACAGCTGCTAGTGCTGGTATCCCCTAGTCTGTTGTTTCTAATGCAGGCAGAATCATGTAAGCATATTGCTTCCACTACCCTGTGCCTAGTTCTCTTGTGTGAAGTAGACTCTGGTGTTAAAGCCAACCCAAAATAACTAGAAGTAGAGAATGATGCTAGACACAGCAAAGGAAACCGTTTTTCTGCTGCTAAATTCTCATTATTGCCCTGGCAAGACATTGAGAAAATAGGAGCACGAAGAACCATTGAAGAAAATGCCGAATGCCCCTCAATGGCCGAAGCTGATGGTGTCCAAACCCCAACCATCTTCAAGCCACTTCAACTACATTCAAGTTAGCATATCAGCCATAAAAAGGGATGTGCACCTTCAAGCACTGTATCGAGCCAGATATAACAGATGAAGTTTGATAATTGCCTCGACCTCTGTCTACTTATTGATTTTCTTCTTGATGAAAAAATAATAGCTGGCACAGCTACAGTATCATCTAAAATTCAACAAACTATACTCTAAAAGGGGTCATTTCAGCAGCTGATAAGAATTAGGATGAAGCAGAATTCAGGGTTAGGAAAAAAAAAACACCACCTGTGAGCTAGGATCGAAGATGCAGATTCGGCACCGCAGCAGGGCGAATGGGATTCTATGCCACGGTAAACACACCAAGGAATAAAACTAACACCATAGTCTGGTTAACGCCACACGTGGGCTGTTTCCAGGTACCTAATATGGGAAACAAACGTGCATATGTTGCACCCTTTCCATTAGGTTTTCAACTTAAACATGCATTTAATGATACAATTGCATATTAAGGTTATATACATGGCTCTTGTATGAATTATACACAAAAAAAAACTGTCTCATTCTTTTTTTTTTCCTTAATACTTTGCCAAAAGCTCTAGATACCAATCTTATGTACAAATATTAAAATACGTGGTAAATTATTTGAACCTTGAATTGTTGATAAAAACAGAAGACAAAATGTCGGGAATCAAGACCTGTCCTATGTCACTTTTACTCACGTACATAGTACGTGTTGTCTTAGTAGTGGTGAAGATCCTAGTTATAATATTCAGGCCACAAAAAAGGACATGTTGTTTTTCTAGTGGCCAAGATCTTGATAGACATCTGAGGCCACAAGCAGGACACGTGTTTCTAAACTAACATTTATCCTTGGAAAATGTGGTTTGGACACGTGTTTATAAACTAACATTTATCCTTGGAAAATGTGGTTTTTGGTTTTTGTGGGTTCTGTCAATGTAGCTTGTTGAAATGCATTATAGTCAAACAAATAATAGTTGAGGAGTTCAAGATTTTGATTGGTCTCGTAGAGAGTATTGTATTTATATCTTAGTTTAGCATGTACAATCTAGGGTCACAATACTCACATGGAAGAGTTTACAAGTGAAATGATCCTATTTCTATCGCCCACAACAATGTCCATGCAGAAGGCCGCGGCCTTCTGTTGGTCTTTTATAACCTCAAAGGCTGTATATAATTTCTTGAGGTCGGTCCAGACTGGATCTTTCTTACTGTCGAGCCAAAAGATGATGTTCCATTCATCATCCTCTATATTTTTCAGCTGCTGAGCAGACAAGGTATTGTTCTTTTTTTGAAGAACTGTGTCATCAATATATTAAAAGAATGGTAATGTTACAAATCGAGTGAGGAGGAAGGAGAACTGCCCAAAGAGACAGCGATACCTCGACACTCCACAAAAAACTCACAAAGAAACTGCAACTCTACTGCTGTACAAACCGCCCATCACCATCTACAATACCCAAGAATTCCCGCCAAATGGCGAACTTCCGCTCTGCTAATCCCGGGAGCACCAGAAAGCCCTTGCCTCTGATTTCCTGCTAAAACTATTTTTCCCTTGTCCTTACCTACACAATCCCAGCCTTTGTATGCCATAGCTTAACAAGAAAGAAGTTTTTTAAGCTAATTTGCTAAGGTGAATCTCCACACCACGATTTCTAAGTTCGGCAAGAACTGGGCAGGTCGAAGATCGAAGAATGTTGTCCAGCGCCAATTACATAGACCTAAACCACCAGATATTAAAAAATTCCACTAGGAAAAAAAAACTATTTCGACATTTGCTATGCACATATCATTAATTGTAAGAGAATTGTGTTTGCCACAGATGTAACTGCATACCAAAGGTCAGATTGACACCATGGGATGTGAAGAATTCATTCCTAAGAACCTGCAAGACATCTATCATAATCCAGGAGATCCCTAGAACTTCTAAGTATGTTGGAATCAAAGCAAAAGAAGAACATGTAGATGATGGAGCAAATTTACCAACATGCCTCTTGGTGGCTCTAGATCTTGATAGGGTTGTTATTAGTCAATCGGGACACAACCAAAATGCGTCCCTTGATAGCATAGATGATGTTAGTTTTTATGCCATCATGGCTCTCTATACCACTTAGGCGTCAACAACTACTAGCCTCATTGAACAACGAGAACTAATTAGCTTAAGATGAATCTCAATCCAGTCGAACCCAACCAAAAACCATATTTCAGAAGATGTCGCACGAAATTGTCTATCATCCGCAATAACAACGACAACTAGAAAGCACAAGGGCCATACACATTCAAATAGAAAAGGACCTTGTTGGTTTTATAATCGTTGGCACATGCACAAGGGTTCATGTTCCACGAACTGTTTGTCAATAGCTGAAGAATATGAAATTTTGACCAATACAGGACGTCCCAGGGGGCACAGGCTGAGCAGGGTAGGGTGGTGTTGGGGGATGGAGTGGCAGGGTGTGATGGCGAGGATCAGGGGTCTCCCCCTCCTGTTCGGAGTGCAGGATGTGCTGGTCCAGGTGGGGGCCGTGGAGGCCTTGCCAGGGGGCGTGGTGGTTCTGTTGCGGGCCGAGGTGGCTCGGGGGGGCGAGGAGGTTTTGCTAGGGGTCGTGGCCATGGAGGTTATGCTACGGGTTGGGATGGAGGTGGCGGGGTAGTCCAGGCTCCATCATGAGGTGGTAGGGGC
>JAANSK020265495.1:0-12009 GCA_011763485.2 Isoetes engelmannii
CCTTATATTCCGCCAGTTGATATTTCTTCTCCTGATACGTCTGAAATTGTTATGGAGGATGGATCTACTCATCCGGGCACTAGAAATATGTGGAAACATGTGACTTGGAAGAAGGCAGCCAGGAAGAAGTGCTATATCGCATGTTATGAGGTTCCTATACGTCATGCTACTCTAAGGTCCAATAACACGATGTTTAGTGTGGATAATCTCAATGTGGTAGAAAATGTTGATTGTGATGAGGCTATTAAGCGCCTCAAGATGGCACACGGAGTTTGAGTATGTGCTGTGTATGGGTGGTGTTGCTTAGTGGACTACACCGTCCTCTAGGTTTTGAGTCCCATGTCACAGGCCCGTGCATGTATCTTGATTTTATTCATGATAATAAAACTGTCGTCCTTCAACAAAAAAAAATAACCATACTTACATACTGTGTTTACAAAAACCTTAATAATGCTAGCTCATAACATCGTCATATACAAGAATCCAAATTCATAGACCACATGCATTTTCCATGTAGTTATACCAAGAACAAGATTGAGAAATGCCAACAACACCAATGATATCATAGAGACAAAATCACATTCATGTGATACCACATTCATATGTCTAATAGTCTGCAAGAGCATGATGCAACTGAGATTACATGACCATGTTATCCAAGAATTTAGCGTATTTAGATATATCATACAAGAGCACATAGAGGTCTCAACATCTCCTCCCATAAGGAAAGGTCAACTTAGGATGCTATTATGTCCCATGCACTAGTTATCTTTTACGTGACAAATCATCAGATACAATGTCCTATAACCATTCCCCCCATAAGGAATGCAACATCTTGTCTTAGTGTAGCAGTTGAATCCACTAACTATATTATTATGTTTCTCGTTGCTTATCCCATTTCTTACTTTATACGTTTATTAGTCCCACAATGGCTCCATTCCATAGCCATATCCTTGGAAGCCCCCATAAGCTTCTTAAAGCCCTTCTCCCAATAGAGAGGTAGCATCCCACATGCTTATTTCATCTAACTTTCTTAGCTTTGATTTGTCTATATTAATTCGATGTATCCAAGATACACCTATTCTATTTACTAACATCCAACATGATTTATTTTCTTATGCATCATTGGTTCTTCAATCACCATCTAGACATAACTTAGTTACAAAAGCCTTCCAAGACAGTCCAAGAACATCACTCAGGCAATTCAAGAGCAACCCCTGGTGTAAGGCTTAACCACAATGGTCCTTTGACATCTTCTAGCTGTATTCTTCTCAAAGTATTCCCTCCTTTTAGCTCCTAGCTCCCAGAAGCAAGCTATACGAACAGATACACTGTTGCTGTCAATTCTGACTCAGCTTCACTCTTTTTGCTCTAACTCTCTCATACAGACGAATTTTGCCCTTATCGGACACAATCCGAAAATCTGACTCAATTTCCATCAAAGTAAAAATTACCTAAATTGGATCCGTGGTCACTGAGATATGATGCTCCAAATCCGGCTATCAAAACTGCCCAGAAATTGCTCATGTTGCCTCCTTCCAGAAACCCTCACACAAATCCATGCCATTTGTTTTTGTCATGAGCTTGGTATAATCTTAACACATACCAAGTATATATTATTGGTACAATACCCCAATACTTAATAAGTAATATGGCCAAGGTACCAGGACTGTCACACATCCCTAGATTATGAAGCAAATCAAGATTAAGGCCCTTTCCAACCAGTCCATCATTATCATTATCCTTGCTAATGGTTATGCAAGTTAATCACAATATGTGATTATGACAAAGTTGTTTACCAGTAGAGAGGCATGGCTCCACTGGTAAACGTTATTTCCACAAGGATATAGAAGATTCTCATCACGGTGTATTTTCGGATGAGCAAGTTCCTTCTGATAGCACATGCTCATGCATTTCTAACCTTTAAATAATTGGAAAGCACCAAATATCAAAGAACATGCAAAACTACAACATACCCCTGTATTTGGACCCCTTCATTCAAAACCCCCTTGCGTTTTTTGAAAATCAAAATATCCTCAGACTTGCATTTCCAACAATTTATGCAAAACAGAAGCAAAATTGTATACTCTTCTTGCTGCAGTAGCAGTTTCCTGCAGCAAACAACTATGAGCGACAATATCCGGCACTACTCAAGAGCCATGTTAAAGTTTTGTCTCTGATAAGCAAACAACACCATCATTTTTAACATCCAATCCGTTCCAAATCAAAGTGAGCACCAATTGTTATACCTTTTTCAGGAGCTTCAGACATGCAAAAGCTGGAATCATGCAAAAAGGGGCAAAGTGCATAAGCGAAACCTCTCATTTTGTCGTCGGAGTGAATCACTAAAGTCCTTCAGAGATTCCTTTCAACCATTTTCTTTGACCGCAGATGCGGCCACCGAAGTTAAGCATATGCATTGCGAACTTGAGATAAATTTTACAGAATCACTCACTGCATACTTTGCTTCAAAGCAAAGCTATCTATTCACCTGGCCCTCCACAGCAAATGATGTCAACACCTAGCGCTATCACAATGTGTTGTCTCCTTGCGAAACAAAAATAGATAAAAGAGACAGAAAGAAAAATTGGAGTCTGAATTATATAGATTTAGAAAGATAGAAGACCATAAAAAACAATATTGTAAAGTTTACGTTTGCATGTCCAAATACCAAAAACCATCACACTCATCAAAGAGCAAATACATGCCAATCTTCATTGTCCCAACCAATGCTCCCATTCCCTTCGTAGCATTGGTTATACTCATATACAAAGACCCGCAAAAGGAAAGATTAAAGCCCAAATCGATATAATACAGACTTAACTAGAATGCAAACTCCAACATCATCCTTAACTTGCATAAGTGTAGTGCATCAGTACCTTACTCCCTTTTCTTCAACTAATTGACATGGTGATCGGATTCACATGCAAATCAAATCCATTTTGTGGGTTCATCCATTTTGGGGCTTGCACAGAGGCGGTGCTAAACTTCTTTTCCCCCGAAATGAACAAATGACGTGCTAGCTATACTCGCCACCCGACGACGAGCTGAGCACAGATATTGAATGCCTCATGAGCTCTCCCCTGAGCATCTTTATAGCTAGCAAACCCTAGCCCTAAAAGGGATGGGCCACCTTTGGCCATGCCTCCAAATATGGCCCCTTCTATGGAAGAGCCATAGTGAGCTAATGCCAAAAGGGCAACTTCACGCCTTCTATGGCCTCCACATCCTATGTATATTGTTCTAGAGTCCTTTTGCCATCTTAGCATAGTCCTTTCTTGGCCCTCTTTTAGGCCGACTAGTACTCAATGTCTTGTCCCTTCCGGTCTTTATATTCCTAAAAATACATCAAAAGAGGCCTCTAACAAATTGCCACAACCTCCATGGAGCGTCCTCCAAATGCTTATTGACAAACTTAATCAAATATTACTTAGAACCACTAGTGGATTTATCACTCAAAATTGCTTCCGGCTCAAAACTACCGAATCCTCAATCAATTATGCTTCACTTATCTGCAATACTTGAGGCAAATCCTTTCCATAATCATTTTGTGCTTCTTCAAATAAGAATTATCTCAACTTACATGCATTATCATTGACAAATTTAATGACATGGAATAGAGGTTCCAAATTAAGGTCTTTCTTGCGCGTATCCTTCTAAAGTGACCTTTGTGCTTCTTCAAATGAGAATTATCTCACCTTACATGCATTATCATTGACAAATTTAATGACATGGAATAGAGGTGCCAAATTAAGGTCTTTCTTGCACGTATCCATCTTAAAATGACCTTGTGAATCCTCACCCACACTCAATCACCTTCCTTAAAAGTCATTGCTTGATGTATCCTAGATGATTTCCTCTTAAAATTAGCTTGAGCATCATGAATGCAAGCCTAACGCAAGCCTATCAGATCTGTATGCTCAAGAATGAAATCATAAGCAGCTGGACATCATCAGACACTCCAAAGAGTGGCTTTGAACTGGTTGACCATATATTGCTTGAAAAAGGTGTCAAATACAAGAAAAGAGAGAGAGCATGAACATTTCGGTCCTAGATGATAACCACAAAAATATGATGCAAATTACCATAGCCAACATGCTTATTCTTTCTAATATATACGATCTATTCTTGTGAGTTAGACATTTGTTCATGAAATAACTTTTATGCTTGCATACCTCCTAAAGTTAGTTTCATGTCATAACATAACATGTATGCATACTTTGTGTCCCTAAAGTTAACTTTATGGCTTTAAAGGGACACGTAGAATTTCTTTTGGACTAGGCTAGAATAATCCAACTAACCTATCCTTGCCATGTCAAAAAACCAAATTTGTTTCCTAATAAAGTTAACTTTATTAAAGCTTTAAGAGGACACATAGCTATATGTCTTTAAAAGACATGAACGTGGAGCTTCCTTTGGCCTAGGCTAAAATGGTCTTATAAGACTATCATTGGACTTTCTTTGCCACCATGAAATCTAAAAAGAAAATTTCCTTAACATTATTGCCTTTTTCAAGGATATCTCTAAAAGATCATGACTCAAGGAAAATACTTCAAGAACATGAAAGACAACAACCTTCTTAACTTACATCCATAGCTCTATGCTTGCCAAGACCATTACTTAAGCCATAAAGCATAGCCAAGCCATAAGGTAATCATAATCAATTTCTCAAATACAAGCTTAATCATCAAAACCCACAAAAAGAGCTACCATTAGCATCTTTTCCTTGGAGCATATTGTACTTGTGGAAGCAAATCCCTGTTCCAAGTGCCAAAAGTAAGTTTGGCGGAAATGTAAAAGAAATTTGTCCATCGAAACTTGACGCTCTGATACCACTGAAATGAACAAATGACGTACTAGCTATACTTGCCACCCGACCACGAGCTCACCATAGATACTGAATGCCTCATGATCTCTTCCCCGAGCATCTTTATAGCTAGCAAGTAAAAGGGATGGGCCACCTTTAGCCATGCCTCCAAATACGGACACCCCTTCTATGGAAGAGCCATAGTGAGCTAATGCCAAAAGGGCAGCTTCACGCCTTCTATGGCCTCCATGTCCGATGTATATTGCATTCCTCAATTTTGGTTACAGATAATGGTTGTGCGTAGGCCCTTATGTAAGAGACGAGGCGATGGCCTATGGGCGCCCATTCTCCTACGTAATGGGTGGTGGGATTTCCGCCGTCCGATGCACGTGTTGCTATCCCACGCCATGTTTTCGAAGACCGATGACATCATGCGGCCGCCATGCAAATGTTATAGGCCATTATATTAAATGTATATAAGAAAAAGCCTATAATAAGGGCAATTTGCCTCCCCCCAACAACAAGGAAACCAGGTCGTTCATTCAGCTCCGGAATGGAAATTGGCGGGCTGGATTTCGCTCTACACGTCACGCACATGTAAAACAAAAGCAAAATTGGGGGCGACCAGGTTTCCTTGTTGTGTTGGCCTGGAACTTGGAACTGGGTCCCAGGATTCCAGGACCCACTCCCTGGAATTTGCTCCCAAGGTTCCATGCCACACAACATTACATTACGTGGGATGTCCAAAAGGGTGGGTGACGTATTGGACTTACCAAACCGACATGTAGATTGAAGATAATGAGGTGTCATGTACATATTTTAGTATAAAAAAGTTACTCGAATACCTCCGTATTTTCCAGACCCCGAAAAAAAGGTATCAATTTAACATCGTGCCAAGCGAGAAGTTGATCATTCTGAGCTCAGATCCGGCCTATGACAGCGCCTCGGAGTTTTGCAGGTAAGCGCCTCATTACCTTTATTTTTTGAAGTAGCTATTTTGCTTGTGCATGCCATCAGTAATTCTTGCACTTGCCAGAAGAGGGTTTTTTACATCCGGAGTGCAGGATTGGTTATAGTCTGTTAATGTAAGATTTCTAGGCTGTCAAGTAAGGAGCCTGTATCTGGGATCTTTGTTAATTGGAAAGCAGAACCACAGAGAATGTTCTTAATTTAAGTTAAGCCCAATTCTCGAATTTCAATCAATTCGTGATTCATTGTTGTTGAGAAAGGAAAGATTATGTTAACAAGGCTGCAAAAGTCTACCTTGAAAAGGTCCCTTTCCATACGTTAATTTGAAGCCATTCTTGACATTCATGCCTTTGTCTTGCTGCATATTTAAATAGTTTGCATATCTGAAGGAATGTAGAAACTGCATAACTATTCTTAAATTATCATTTTTACTGTGTCAGTATCTGGTGTATAACAATCAATTTGACATTCAGGCTGTGAACAATATTGCTGTGTTCCTGGAGGCTATTATTTGAAGAGACGCATGTTAACTTAGGGCATGCTTGGAGGATGTTATTGTGTGCGATATACAAAGCGTTGCTAAACCATTGAAGGCAATTAACTTATACACAGTCACATCGAAGCTCCAAGACCCATCTTTTCTGGGTTTTTAGCATTCCAACATGTCTTACGCTTATCTCTTCAAATACATCATTATCGGGGACACAGGTAAGTCTTGTTGTGGTCTGAAGATTATGATGTTTTCATATTAAGAATGTAACAGTCTCCTATTTGGTTTCTAGGAGTGGGCAAATCTTGCCTTTTGCTGCAATTTACGGATAAACGCTTTCAACCTGTTCATGATTTGACAATTGGTGTGGAATTTGGAGCACGAATGATTAACATTGATAATAAGCCAATTAAGCTTCAGATATGGGATACGGTAAGGGTGCTCTCTTACTTCAATCGTCTTTTATTATCTTTTAAACCAAAAGCATGAAACACAATTCGCCATTTCCATGTTCATGTGTGAAGCCTGATGCTAAGGCAAGGATCCTCTCAAAAATTTTCCTTGATGTCACGTTTGGCCAACTCAAATTTGACTGGATGTCACATGAATAGAAGCCAAAGTAATATAAGTAATTATTATTATTATTATAACTTATATTACTTTGACTTCTATTCAGAATGTTGGCTTATTTGCTATTTGTAATAAGTTTTATCCATGTCTGCAGAAAGGTTAGTAGCAATATATTCATGACTAATAATGTTAACTTTTTTTTTTGTTTTTTTTTTTTAATCAGGCTGGTCAGGAATCCTTTAGATCCATTACAAGATCATATTATCGAGGAGCAGCTGGGGCCCTTCTCGTATATGATATTACCAGGTAGTCATTCTTCTTTTGGTTCTAGAAAAGCATTTGAGTTACCATTCCATCCTGGTTATAGGCCTTATTCTCAGTGAGGACCTGATACTATGCACCTCAACTTGTATAGTGTATATTTGCAGAATAAATGAGATCTGCTGAGTACCAATCACCTGCTTGTCATTGCTTTGAGCAGCCCTTAGATTGTAAACGACAATTATCCACTTTCAGTCTTGTGAATCTTGTGTCAAGTCTCATATCTTAAAAGTAGGAGGTGATATGTTTCATGTATTGAAACAACAAATATTTGTTTTCAATCTCACAGAGTCTGTCTTTTAATGTCTCCTTAGAGTACTATAACACAATCCTATGGTTTTTGTGATTTCTTGAACTGGTCAGGACCATGTTTCATGATTGGTAGAGGCATGTGGGATTTATAGGAGAGATTTTTTCTCCAACACCTACAAAACTATGGGTCCTTTTCAGAAACGAGAATTAAACATCTCTAGGTGCATATTAACAATGTTTTGCTGTTTATTAGGAGAGAGACTTTTAACCACCTTGCAAATTGGTTGGAAGATGCCCGTCAGCATGCAAATTCAAACATGACTATTATTCTTATTGGAAACAAGTGCGATCTTTCCCATAGGCGAGCAGTGAGTACAGAAGAGGGTGAACAGTTTGCAAAGGAGAATGGATTACTCTTCATGGAGACATCAGCAAAAACAGCTCAGAGTGTGGAAGAGGCAAGAATATGAACAAAAAACTTAGTCAGCTCATTTTTTATATTAACTTGTCTTTGATTTATGGATTCAGGCATTTATAAGCACTGCTGCCAAAATATATCAAAAGATTGAAGAAGGTATTTTCGACGTTTCAAATGAGGTATGTGGAGTCATTATCAAATTTGGTATATTGCTGCAAAGAGATGCAATTGATATATTTTTTGAATTCCAGTCATATGGAATCAAAGTTGGGTACATTGGTGGAGGAACTGGAGGTGCTGGTGGTGGTAGGGGTGATGGATCAATGGCCCAAAGAGGAGGCTGCTGCAGTTAGTTCGCTCATCTTGTGATATATATGCATCCTGAAGAAGCTATAGCATTTTCCAGATTTATTTAAGCTGTTCATTTTCTATGCAGCATTTTATTATGTGAAATGTACAGTCATTGTTTTTAAGTTTGAGATTGTAGCGATTCTCAATAGTATCACTTTGGAATTATCAAACACCATATGTGTTGGGTGAGTGACTCATGCTAAATTACGATGTGTCTGTCGATCTTCGAATAGCGGATTCCCCAGCATCAGATGCAGTTTTGCATGTAAGCTGCAAAAAATAAAAAACAAAAATGCGATGCAATTAACCAAAAATAAAGCTTCACTTCAAGCACAAGACTTTTAAAGGAATTCTAGTTTTTATATAGAGTTAAAAAAATTCTAGTTTTTATATAGAGGGAAGCTGGATTGATATTATATCATGCTTTTATGAAGCTGAAACAATGCAAATGACTCTTGAGATATCTAAAGACTATAACTTCCAAAGCAATAACATCAATAGAGATAATATTCGAATGGGTTAAAAGACTAGACTACTACGTAATATTGCAGAATGAAGCAAATCCAGCTCTAATGCCAAATACTATTACGATAGGGATAATGTTAAGGGGCAAGCCATTTCGCGGGGTAAGGGCCTGGCGAGCCCCTAGGGCGAGCCTACGGGCTCGCCAGGTTCACACACCGCAAAATGACATGCCCCTTAACATTTACCTACGAAAGCTCGCCAGGTTCGCACACCGCAAAATGGCATGCCCCTTAACATTTACCTACGAAAAAACAGGGCAGAGGAAATTATGGCCCAGCCATGTAGGCACAGGCACAGGCCACGTAGGCATAGGCCTAGCCATGTAGGCACAGGCCAATTACAGGTTTTAAAAACGCCTGTAATATGGCGTAATTTCCTCTGCCCTATTTTTTCGTATTAGCCTACATAACTTATGCAACTAAAAAGACATTTATTTTATAGCATTCACGGATACAAAGTTTTAAAATGCCCCCTTTGGTCAATTAAATTGAGTCACCATTGTATATCGAACTTCCAACTTGCATTGGACTATGATGATTGCATTTATAGATAAGATAAGATAAGATAAGATAAGATAAGATAAGATAATAATATTTTAACGTCGCGCCAAAGAGGCAGCATCCAATTGGACATGCGACGGAACAGTACATAGGGGATCGAAGTCCTTAAACAGAACGGGGACCGAAGTCCTAAAACAATACAAACAGAAGGACCGAAGTCCGGGACCAACAAAGACCAAGTTTTTATAGAGAACCCTAGATTTTGTGAGGGGCACCTTTCACGCTCCAATTTAACACTTCTGATATTTAACAATCACGATATTGCTTTTAGTAAACTATACCACTCTGATCTGTTTTAGTATTTAATGATGGACTTCCTTAGATAACAAGGCAAACCTTGGCTTTCACAGCACATACATTCTGACATATAAGCTCATGCTATGCAACAAAAGCCCATGATGGAGACATTCTGAAAATCTCTGTAAAAAATCTCTAGCAGCAAAGGAAACTCAAACTATAAACATAGTGCAAAATTCAAAGTACCACTTGTCTATAACCACCACCAACTGCAAGCAATGAGGATGTAACTTATGGTAGCACCAAATCCAGCACTTTCAAAAGACTAACTCAACTTCTTTTTTGTGTTATGAAAACCACAAATGACATCAACTCCAATATGTCAAACCATTGCGATGTAGGTAAATCGCGGCAGCACTAAGTCCAGCACTTCCCAAAAGTTTCGTGTTACAAAGCAATCGCCAAAGCTCCGCCACATAACAGATATCCTCTTCTTCTCCATATTGACGCATTGTATTGGGTGGAAACAGATTCCTTCTAGGAAGCGATATGGGATTTTTAAGGAACACATAAGCTTTCTTATCAGACTCTTGTGTGTATTTTGAGAGTTCGATCAATACTCTTGCAGGATTGATAATTATTATCAGCCTGGTGTCCTAATATCAATCCGATAAAGTGGTTATCGGTCTTTGCATCGACTGATAACCAAAAATGCGTAGCCTCGGTTGTATGTCCTCGGCCAGATATTGGCACGTAAGACCTCGGCCCAGCCTTCGGCCTTAGCGGGCCTCGTCCTTACGTGCCAATATCTGGCATCGGATGTACGGCCTCGGTCACGCATTTTTGGTTATCAGCCTTGGCCAGACCGATAACCTTACCTTATAATTGACTGTCTGTAAACGAAGTGTTTTTGCCTGTCAAACTTCTTTTTGCCCTCCATATTACGAGTCACAACCCCTAAACCATATATTAATTCTAAAATCCTCTTAATCTCGATCTGCAATCCAAACAAGACAAGGAAATAGAAAAGCTAACTTGTATCTTAGTTCACACTGGATCTAGAGAGACTAACCCTCTTACAAAAAGTGTATTTCTCATCTAGCTTTAGCAGCTTGAATTTTTAGTGTAGACAATGTTCTTTATATGGTGAAAACCTACATGATCTAAATGACTTGTTCCTAGAGTTTATGCAACCCACAAGACAACAGTAGCTTACCTTATTAGTGCTAGGTATGGTCCAGAGACCTTCTTGAGATTATCCAGTTTGCTAGGAAGCTGAAGTTTGAGAGGCAAATTGGAAAAAAAATATCATTCTGTCAAGCTGGTTGTCTATACCCATGGCCCTGGCTATTCTCTTTTCGACGGAAGCCACCGTAGCCGCATCCATACCTATCCTTCGCCTTTGTAAAGATGTATTCACACACAAGTTTTACGAGTTCAATTATATTAGCATTTAACATAACATAATTTGTTATCAATCTCATTCGCACATAAAGATGTTAGGGTATTTCAGACAATTTTAACATAATATGACACTAGCGGAAGTCATGCATTTCTGACAAGAGGTGACTAACTGAACATCGCGTCATCTCAATCGTGGTGCATTCATCACCATCGCCATCGCCGGATCCCTAGCTCACCGCATCGCCATTGCCAACGGCCGCGAAGAATAGCTGTCTGCTGGAAGACCCATCGACGAACACCATGATTTTCTTCAGGCCTATCCACCAAGTGTGATCCTCTGACTAAACAGAGAATTTGCCTTCATCACTATCAGAACTTGATAATACTATGTTCATTAGTGTCAAGGACACCCTTTTATATTTCTCACTTTTGATGAGTTCCATATCATACAAATTTATATATATTTGTAGTTTCCATGCACATTCTTCCAATTTCATGTCACGAAAATAAATTAATAACTGAAGCAGCTTAGTGAGGTCCATCCAAAAATTATTCATTTTCATTAAGAATGAAGAAATCATTCTCGGATCTACCTTCTTCTTATTTTTCCAGAATAAAGTGTGCCCAGGTAAACCAAAATAGTAATTTGATACCAAGGGGGGTTGGGTTCATAGTGGCAAACCATACATGACTAGTGACCCTTAGGGGGTTTTTTCTACATCGAAACATACATATACTCATACATCGAATATGGTTTTTCTTTCCTTTACACCATACCAAGTATGGGAGGGGCTCTTTGATCTTCCAATGTCGGAGGGATCTTGTAACCATCATTCAATTAAATTGGGATTATGTCTGGTCCCAAATCGTGCCGTATACGTTTATTATAGGCCATATTAAAGCATTAACGGTATTTTTTTTTTTGTACACAAATTTTTTCCTGGAAGCGGTCTTTTTTGTTGGTTTTGATAAAAATTGTAAATTTTGATGTTTTTAAGCCATATTACGACCATAACTTAGGCAACAATAAAAGTAAAAACCGGCATACAATGATCATATTCACGGACCTAAATAAAAATTGCAACGTGAAATCAACTAGTATTGG
>JAANSK020265506.1:0-12008 GCA_011763485.2 Isoetes engelmannii
AATAATAATAATAATAATAATAATAATAATAATAATAATAATAATAATAATAATAATAATAATAATAATAATAAAATAACGAATATTAAGCTTCATATACCATCTCTTTGAAACAATTAAAAGAGTACACGCCAACACTAACGACAAGAGATTTCAATGTTGTCGCTACTGCCAACAATAGGAAATGACATGTTATCTATGTTCAGGTTTCTAGATGCACGAAACAATCATACCATTAAGTTGTACAACCCAAGCACAAATAATTACATAGTTTAGATGCACGACAAAATCATACATATAGACATGAAGTTGTACAGCTAAAAAGCTGAATCTTTCATGGGTGAAGAAACTTGAAGGAAGGATAGATAGATAGATAGATAGATAGATAGATAGATAGATAGAGAGTACAATGATCCAAAAACTAGGAAAAAAATATTTTAGGAATTGGTTAGGATGTACCTAGCAAGATTCATATGTACAAGGATCCAAAAACTAGAAAAAAAACATTTTACAGATTGGAAGCACACAACTTGAAGGTTTAACTTCAAGCGCAAATTGCAGGGCATGGTCCCATGGTTAAGGAAAATATCTTTTTTTCAAAAGCTTTCTGATGCTGACGTAGCAACATGTAAAATATCTTTTTCAAGAAGCACGGACGTGGCAACTTCTAATGCTGACGTAGCGCCACGTCAGACAGTGACGTCGAGCCCACGTCTTCAAGGGAAGGAAGGTAAGCGATATATCCACAAGCAGCCGTCGGGCCGCCATTCTATTCTGCCCTTTCTATTTGCCGGACTATGGCCGAGAAATCTACCCCTTTTCATTGCTATTTTTGTCCCCTCTGTCTTCTCCGCTGATCCTGCCAATCCGTTCAAAATTTCGCCCCAAAATAGTAAACCTTTTTCCTGTTTGAATCTGCTGAAAAATTCTTTTCTAACACCCCAAAAAAAAATTCTCATGATGGGGCCGCTGCCGAAGTTGAGGGTCTCGGAAGACTTGCTTTTGGGCTTCAATTGAGCAATTACTGGAGAAAAACGAGATCGAAGTGTAGTATCAGGGCTGGGTTTTTGAATAGGGTTGGGAAAAATATGGGAGAGGTTGAATTTTTGATTGCGGGTCTTGGGTTCCTGCTGGTGGCAATGACCTTTGTTTTGGGCAGAGTCAGCTCGTTGGTGGTATTAATTACCTCTTCTGGCGATACATATCCGTTTCCTGATACTGAGGCTGTTTTTGGTAAGCTAGGTTTAATCTGTTTTTGGGAGTTTGCTTCCCTTTCTTTGAATTTATGCAATGCTTGCTCATGCATTTACTTCATATCCCTACTTGAAGCTTTTTTCTATGTCAGGTCCGCGAGTATCTTCCGGTGGAGTTTCTGGTCAGTTATATGTTGCAAACCCTTTGAATGCATGTGAACCGCTTTTAAATGGCCCGCAATTTTTGAAGGACTCCTCTTTACCTATTCTTCTTATATCTCGTGGGGCCTGCCCGTTCACAACAAAAATACAGCATGCTCAGGATGCTGGATATGGTGCAGCAGTGGTATTTGACAACGTATTCAGCCCTACTATTCTAACAAGTAAGTCCTACATTTTTGAAGGTAGATGTAATAGAGTTTGTTAAGTTTTATATATGTTTGAAAGATTACGTGTACAATTTACTGAAGCTTTACAATTTCAGTGTCAGGAAACTCAGATGGTATAGAAATTCCTGCAGTTTTTGTTTCCAAATCTGCAGGCAATGCTCTTTTAAATTATTCGTTGCAGTCTGGAACGAGATGCTATATTCTTCCAACTATTGAAAACATCTCTTGGACAATTATGGCAGTATCGTTCTTAGCACTGGTCATTGTGATATCTGTGCTTGGAATGCTTGTATTTGTTCGCCGTCGAGGATTTGAGCGCCTACACACCTGGCTACTTTTTAACAGTCAATGGTTGGGCATTAGTCCACGTGAAGTGAAGTCATTACCAAGGGTTGTTTTTAAGAGCATTAGAGATAAACCTAGCCCAGCTGAGAGTTGTGCTATTTGTCTTGAAGAATATCATGAAGGAGAAAAGTTGCGGATTTTGCCTTGTAGACATGGTAAGCATCTGCAGCCTTATTTCTCTGCGTTGCCTATCACTGTCTAAATGCTTAGCATGTGTCTAGATCATGATCCCTTCCTTGTAAAAAATTCATGCATCAAAAGAAAGTCTTTAGTCCATACAGTCTTCATCAGAGCTTGAGTGCATTGCATAAAAACTTGCATGTAGCATTATGCTTATTGATTTACCTACTTGGCACTGACTGGCTCTGGTTATTCGGTGTACAGATTTTCACTCAGATTGCATCGACAAATGGTTATTCTCTCATAGATCATTTTGTCCAATATGTAAACGGGATGCATTCATACAGGTTTCTGAGCTGCCTCCAACAGAAAGGACACCTCTCATATCAGCAAACGCCTCTTCTGCACCTAGTAGGGGTGTAACTAGAGATACTAGTCTTGCAGCCTCTCCTAGTCTTGCAGCACGTGCTTCTTCAATCAGTCTGAATGCATCTGATACTAGTTTGCAGCATGTGCCTTCTGCTTCAAGCTTGCGAGCTCTATTTACGTCTTCAGATCGTGCGCAAGATTTGTGTTAGGGAAGAATTACTACATTGTGTGCCCATGTACCTTTTGAAGTGTGATTTTTGAGACCGATTGAGCTTCCTCATTATGGATCAGTGACCATCAGTATAGTGGCCTTTGCACAACTTGTCTTCACAACATTTGCACTTTGTACTAGCACATTGTACTAGCAGATTTTTTGACATCAGCAGCTGAGCATTGCAGGCTTCTTATCATTATTGCGAAGTAAAATCACTTCATTTTGAAATCACATAACGTGGAGTGATGACAGGAGCACCTGTACACAATATGCTAATTGTTACAATGGCAACTAAGTTCTTACATACAAGGCTTTGAGTGTCTAGTACGAGGTTTTGTGTGAATGATCACTCTTCTTTATGGGTGAGCGCATTTGAAGATTTATATTAAAAAGATAGTGGGAAACAAAACTTGAAAAGTTCCACTTGCATTTTTATGAACTTGTATCATAGATTTCATGCATCTTATTGGCTGATCATGTTTCCTCGTCCAGTTTCCATATCCTCTTCAGGGAGAATACCTGATTTTACTCACTTCAGATTCATAAAGACACTGCAAAAAAGGCAAGCAAAAGTTGCACTCCAGAAGAAACTCCACCTATTACCAAATTGTTAGAGACGATTAAACAATGAGAAATGTGAGTTTCTGGTTAACTTACAGTCCAACTTTTACTCGTAAATAGCTCCTGTTTAGTGATACAAAAGGAGGCTATTGTGGATTATTCAGGCACAATATAGCATCGACTAATCCATTGTAAAATGAAGATTTGATTAACTTTCTGTTTCCTTGTGATTCCATTCCAGTTACCTATTGTGGGAGTAAGAGTCCTGGGAATGTGGGAATTCCTGAGAAGACATTAATTTTGCGCATCTTCACTCGCATAAAATTTTAAATCTGTGTTCTCCAAGTCTTGAAAGCTGATTTTTTTAGGGGAAATCACCAAAATACCCTTAATAATCAAAGAATGCAATGACGGACATTCTTGCTCCTTGCATCTAGTGAAAGGAGGCCGGTATTTGGATTGGCTCTTTAGCGGCATTTTTTTTTCTGGATCCTGCGGACTTTCGAGCATTTAGCGATTTGGGACACCCATGGTGAACCTCAGATGTCGACTACCTGGATTTGCGCCGTTTTTAGCAGTATTTAATCCTGCGGACGTTCGAGCATTTGGCAATTGGGGACACCCAGGCCGAACCTCAGGTAGCCCATCGCCAACCCTTAGCCAGTCATTTGAAGTAGCAAGTTCAGGTTCTTCACGTGGGTAGTATGTTGTCCTCCCGCTACGACGGACTGGGTTCTTCCAGCACTCCATGCGTGTTGTAGGGGCAGCATGCGCGGTAGTGTCTGCAAATAAGTGAGTATAGAGACCCCTTTGTGGCCTTCTCCTATAGTAGCAGGTGTGAAAGGAGTGCAGGGAGTGTGCTGTGGGTGGTGGGTATGGCCATAACATTTTTTGGGTTGTTCTTAAAGGGCAAACCCTCGTGTATGTGGGTATGGAGAATATGCCAATATATACTCGAAATTTACCTCTGACTGGCCTAAACGTGGAATGGCCCCGCCGCCCTTGTTCAAATTAGCAAACCGGCATGCTCAATCGAATAGCCAGGACCGAGCTAAGGAGGGCAAGCGTATCATTATTGATAGCGAAGTATGAGCCGATTTGCTACTTTAGATAAGCTCCTTTAACTCTTGACACCCTATTCCAGGGCCTGTTATCAAAGTAAACTAAGATGTTATGGCCATAATAAGAAGTGTTATCACCATAACACATTTATCTGTATGTGGCAATGCATGTTATAACAGGCCCTAGACAAAGTGTTATGGTTTATAACACCCTGTTTTTTATTCATTATGGGCAAGCAAGTGTGGCCTCGGCCATTAATTGCTTGCCCATAACGGCCCCAAAACAGGGCATTATCTGGCTCTTAACTAATTTTGCTTGCAGGCTTTTCATATCATTATCAATAATGAGGTATGAAGCCGATTTGCTATCAGATAAGCTCTGCAGGGGCTCATTTAATGGCATCTGGTTCTTTCTCTACGCGGCAATTATTTTTCGAGGTCTAGGACACGTGACACTATTTGGTTTGTAATAGGAACCATTAGTTTATTACGCCAGTTAATCATCGCTCATCGATTTTCGCACCAGTAAAGTGGCTGAGCAACATCGCCAGCCTTAGGGTGCGCTTCTGGCTCTGCCTCCTGTACGCTGCCGGCTTGCCACCTCACTACTCTACAAGGGGCAAAAACCTCCGTATGACGACTACTTAGTACGTAAAGGAGCAACAATATAGAAGTGGGGTTGTAACATTTTGCATTCGTGCATTTCTATGAAGGCGCATGGCACACAATGGTCTCCCTATAGACATTTCACACCAAGAGTACAAATGCACCCGGTCAAGTCCTCCTTTGTCAACTAGTTGAATCCCTTTGCCAATAACCAAACGGGCTCCTATGTATAGGCCGAATACTAATAGGAATTACTTGAGGTCATTCATTAGAATCATCTCTACATACTGGGTCAATGCAGCTTGTCTCCTTACTAAAGCTTTATTACACAGAGAGATGAACAAACTGAAACGTGTGGAAATTTTAGTCCTTTTGGTTGGAGGTAACTACTAACTAGCTCACCAAATAATTGAAAGAATTATGGGTAACTCTCGGAAGCAGCGAGTTTTCCACATGGTTTTTTGTTTATCTCTAGGTCAATATAGCTTACCTCCTTGCTAAGCTCCAGCAACCATGTGACAACCTCGGTCCTTCTGGCTGAAAGTAACAAGGGTTTCGACAACTCGCTTTGATTATCACTATGGGAATTTGGGAAAATGAATGAATGAATGCGTAACAACTAAGTAGGTTGTATTTTCTCAGGGCTAGCAATTGAGAGTTCTGGAAACTCTTATTATCTCCTTCAGAAAGAGCAAGCTTTGCGCCACCTCCCTTTGGATGTCTCTTTGGATCAATGTAGCTTAGTTATTTGCTAAGTTACATCACACAAAGAGACACCAAAGCTGAGATGGAGCAGAACCCATTCCTTCTAAAGGTGGAAGTTTCCATATGCTATCTACTATAACTTCAAGGGTGATGACGTTCCCCAATAATATAGTACGTGTAATCTTCAAAATTAGCTTTCCTATAGTCCGCAAGACCTTTGCTTTTTCCTTTCTACCATGACAACTAGAGGTGACACATGAGCATTTGGAGTTCTCCTTATTATTTGCTTCAAAATAGCAAGTCATGCGCAGCATACAGCTTTCTAACTGGAAGTGCTCTGGTGCCATCTTCAAATTTTGGTGGCCTCTTAATAGTGCTCATAAAAAGTAATATTGTCTGCCTAAGTAGCTTTGTCTTGTTCACTTTCTTTAGTATAGCACTCGAGCCGTCAGATGGTGTAATGACTATATTAGCACCTGGAGCCTTCTACAGAGCCTCAACCGACTCTTCTATAGTCATTCACATTAAGGTAATTTTTGTTATTCACAGAGAATAACATTGGCCAATGCGTCTACAATGTCCTGCAATTAGATTAACTTTTAATTGAAGATACCGTATAAATTTATACCGAGAAAACAAAAGGTACAGTAAAAGAGATATGTGCTTACATGTGACGAGCCTGCCGAGTTGACTCTCCGGGCAACTCAGGATCTTGTCAAAACTTACGGAAGATCTAGGTTGGTGTGCAAACTTTACAAAGCTATGATATTGATGAAGAATCTAATCTTCCTTTTGCAACTGAAACTATATATTCCAAACCCAATGGGAAAATGCTTATGGGATCAATATAATCATGTAAGTTAACATCCAAAGAATTCTCAATAGATACAGTATCAAACTTAACAAATCAATTCAAAAGCTTCTTGCTCAACCACGATCCACAACTATCACTGCTATTAGCTTGACCACCCCCTTGCTCAATCACTGCACATGCACTCAAGGGGGTTAGTCCTCGTGACTAAGTGGGGATCCCATAGCTGCCGCATACATGGAAGACTCTGGAATCTTGGATAACAAGAACATAAGCAACATCAAGACACAAGAACCTATGAACACGGCTAGACAATGTCAACAACAAAAGCATCATGAGCAATAGAGGAGCAAAGAACCAAAACAAAGTACCAAACAATAGAAACAAAGCTCCGGGACAATGGGAAGCTCAGCCAGCCTACATGCAGGCCTTGTTAGCAGAAACATGCCCAGCCAGCTTACATTCCAAGCCCTGTAGCAGGAGTGGTGGGGTGAACCTCGTATGCGCATACCCTTCCCAGCCCACGTCTGGTGCTGGAGGACCTCTTACCATGGAGTCACAGAGGAGACGTGCATCCACACCAGGAAGCTACGCCTGTGAGGAAGCCACGCCCGGTGTCACAGAGCACAAGAGCAACATAGAACACATATGACATCAGCATGCCGGAACTACCCAGGCCACTGAACCTGGAAGCCCAACCCCGTAGGATCCAATTACATAATAAAACACCCAGACAACAAGTGGGACAATGCAAAGAAACAACCAACGGCACGGACGGAGCAATTTGGCAACTCGATCTTTCTTTTTCGGAGCTGGATACGATGAATCGTCACCTCTAAGGCTCAAATCGGCACCCTCCAAGCAAATTCGGCCTGTTTCCACATGAATCTGACCCCAGCCTGTCAGAGCCCAAAAATCTGTTCGAAAAAGCCCTTGATCTATCCAAGATGACTCTTCTTCTTACACATCGTCCGTACACTGCAGAATTGATCCCTCTTTTTAGCCTATCAATCTGCTGAAGCAATTTCTAAACCTTCAAAGCAGATTCTATTTGCTATCAGCAATTTCCAATCAGCATAGCTTCACGAAAGATAATCTCAAATAACTCTCAATAAAGGGGACATAGCAATTTACCTCTGTATCTCCATGTTCTCATCAGTGCATCACAAAGCATGGACAAATCTAAGCATGGCTGCAGCCTATGTAATCTCTAGAATCAACAGAAACCCCACCTGGAAACGATGTTTGATGCCGTTCTTGACAAGCTCCGATGCAAATCCTTCTCTGGCCTCCGCAAAAGCTTCCTCCAAATCCTTGCTGACTCCCTTGCCCTTTGCTTACAAAAGCCTTCACGTCTCCAAAAGCCTTCTTTTTTCAATCCTTATATCTCATACATGCTTATATAGATGCATATCTCTCAATGTATTCCATATTTATGTACAAATATGTATAGTATACTTGAATACCGGTACTGGACTCTCAAGTAGCCAGGACCGTTACATTACATGCCCTTCTTTGTTGTTCTTCGAGATATACTCATACACATCTTTGGGCTTGCACATCCCCATGTGCAACCTAGTGGTGCTCAAAACGGAATCGACTTCTTTGTCTTTGTTGAGGGTCTTCATCAAAATTATATCATCCATATATGTGGTCGTCACACTGCACATTTTCTATTCTATTCCTTAAACTTTCTCTTTCCACGATTTTCGGAGACAAATAGGGTTGCTACTCCTCGCTCCCCTGTGGACAAACCATATTGTTTCCTTTTCGTCAAACACCTCTGGCTCTGTAACATTTGAAGGAAATTTGTCTTTGGCAACAACCTTTAAGCACAATTTCATTAAAAATGGAAATTTCGTGATTCCATTTCTGCGCGAAATTGTTTTTTCTTTTGTTTTTTCTAGGTTTCTGTCACTGGATGCTCTACCTGCATTGATAGAAAAATTTCTATCAATCAATTAATGATCATAAGACGCGCACATATGACTGTTGTGCAGGGAATATGCAGCTAGCCTTGTCATAAAAATGCACAAAAAACTATTCAAACTGAAATGCTACAAAACCTGAATTCTTGTGTTCATCTCCATAAAATAGAATGACCCACTCTAGAACCGTCTCAATGGGATTATACCAGGTACTTTATTTGCCAGCTGGCAAAATCTAAAAAACTTGAATCTATCAACAAATCTGTTAACAAGGTCTTTTCCAGCAAATATACAAAACTGCACCCAGCTCCTTCGTTTGTCCCTCGTCGAATATTTTTTTTTTAATTGAAGGCAGCTATTATATTAAAGTATATATAAGTAAAGTACAAGAAAACTTTTTGCAAAAAGCGAGGGGAGGGGGGGGGGTTCCTTTTCTACATATAAGTTAAGAGTTAAGGATAAAGATCACTTAAGTCATAAAAAGATAAAGGATCTAAAGGTCATATAAAAAACACTAAAACTGTCACAGATCATATCAGAAAATTGAAAAGCAAAATATGGCTCCTCAGTTATAAAATTCTTCATAGATCTGAGCCCAAAAGTATCAGAAGTGGGATTTGAGAAGAATATTCCATTTTCTACTTGCTTTTCCTCTCATAACTTCATTGAAAATGCAGAAGGAGCATCCACATTTTTTAGTCATGGCAGTATTAAATCTGTCCTTTGAATCCTTTGCTCTGCATATCAAGTCCCTTCGTACATTCATATTTTGGTTGCAGCAGCAACCACATCCATAATTTTCTTGGTGCCCGTACACATGAGCTGCTCCAAAACTCTTTTTCCATTCTATATTGATACCGAGATCCATCCGCTTCCATTTAAGCCTCCTCACCAACATGTATAAAATAGGCCATCTATGAGTACACTTCATTAATCCAATGAAGATCATACAGGAATTGCTTTATAATTTCCTCAGGATGGATGATTTCACAATTAAGGATAAAGTTATTCCTGCCCTTCCAAATCCTCCATAAAAGAACATAAAGCTTCCAATCAATGGGGTTGGAAGGAAAGAAGAAGTCAGTAGAGTTGAGAGCCAAGAGGTCACATCCAAGGTGATTGGAGGCTAGTTCCAATACCCATTCAGACCATAAGCATCCTTTGAAGGGATGATCTTCATTTTCACCTGTAGACAGACACCTCTCACAAATATTAGAATGTGCCATGGATAATCTAAATCTCTTACTACTGGTGGCTAAGACCTTGTGCCAAAGATGCTACATAAAGGCCTTAATCTTTGGATGGATAGGGCTACTCCACATGAAATTAAGGTTTTTGGTGCATCTATCTTGATCTATACCCCACTTTAGATGAACTATCACTTGCTGATTTCTCATAATGTATCTGTAAGCCTTGCTGACAGTAAAAGAGTTCGAGCCACTATGAATCCATGATTCCTCTTCATTGGACTAATATCCTTAGTGGTCATGACGTTCTTGTACAAAATTTTCGTGTCTGGACCTTCATCTGCAAGAACTGAATTATTAAAATCAATAGGACCATTATCATTAAAGAGGTCATGGATATGAATAACTCCCTTATTCTTCCATAGTTTGACATGTCATCTGGAAAATGATAGGCAAGGCACATATCAAGATTGTCAAGAATGAGGGCTGGACTCCAAAAGATTGATTGATCCATGGAAAGCCCTTTCTTTCATGAGTAAATCCCTCTAACCATATTCCAGGCTCTAATCCACTTCTTGAGAATGTCTGAAATGTTGTTAGGAGCCGAAAAAGGGAAGTAGATCGACTCAGAGAGGTGCATGTTTAGACACCTCCATCCCAAAGGATGACACTTACTCAGGTAATGTCTAATCAAGATGGAAACAGGGTGCTTGATAAGTCCATGACAGGCCTTAAGAAAATACTTAGCAGCCAAGGCTAAACCCTGATTCTCAATATCGATGATACCCAAACCACCTTCATTCTTTCTTTTACAGCATTCCTGCATGGAGCTTGGGCACCAACATCTTCTGTTCTGACCACAAGCCACAAATCTGCCAATACTACTCTGTAGTTTCGAGGAAATCTTATTGGGAGAAAGAATGATAGATGATTGATAAACATGAAAAGAAGAGATCATAAAATTAGCAATAATAGATCTCCCATTCTTAGAAAGGTATTTAGAATTTAGACTATCTACGTTTTTATAGAATTTATCTAGGATATTATCCCATAGCTCAGAAGCATTACTTCTTAGGGCAAATTGGATTCCCAGAACCTTGGACTTAGTTGTAGGGGAGTTGTACTTACATCCCAGGGTGTTGGCCACTTGAATACCTTTTTCCTGGTCTCTTTGTCTGATTTAGTTGGGCTGATCTTACACCCTGAAGCATCTCCAAATTGCTGGAGAAGTGACTGAGTGTTGCTGATGGAATCTGTGTCCATGGAAACTAAGAGAAAAGTGTCGTCAGCAAAATGACCTTTAAGAATTTGATCCCTGCGCATATTAGCAGGGAAGCACTAGACCTCTGATTATTATTCTTAGCCTGCTCCAACTTACAATGGAGGGCTTCCATTACAATTAAGAACAGAAAATGGGCAAGGGGGCAGCCCTGTTTAACTCCTCTTTGAATAAAGAAAAATGGGTTGCACTCACAATTGATGAGGACAACGACCTGAAGTATGAGAAGAATAGCTTCAAAGATCTGAATGCTCTCATTGTTGAAGCCAAGAGCTCTGCAACATTTGAAAAGAAACTTCCAGCTGACCGTGTCAAAAGCCTTGGTGATGTCCAACTTAAGAAGAGCCACACCTTGCTTAGAGTCCTTGGTACCAAGGATTGCAGTTACAACATTGTCCAAGACGAATCTGTCCTTTAGATAAGCTGGTTGAGAGGGGCTGATTATGATGTCTAGAATGCCTTTCAATCTGGAGGGGAATGCAACATGGTTAAGAAATGGACCCTGGCGTGATTCACCTTTCAATTTGGTGCTGAAGGTGCTGAATACTAAAGGGTGTCAAAGGTTTTAGAACATGTATGTAATTACCATACTTGTCTGCCAAGACCTGAGAAACAACAAAATAACTTGTTTCACTGTCCAACATAGGCAGGTGTCATACAGTCCAGCACAACAAGAGAAAGGCCATTTAGCGATGTCTATAACGATGCCTGGGTGACGTCTGATAACGTCGCCCAGACGTTGGTCAGACGTCGCTAGTGACTTCGCATGCGATGTAGCACAGACGTCGCACATACATCCCGCAGACGTCCCGTAGATGTCGCACGCGACGTATAGAGTGAAGTTCGGGCAGGAAGCCACGTCTGCATGCCACGAGTCGCATCATGTAAACAATCCACGTGTGCATGCCACGTGTCCACCATACATCGCATGCGACGTGACATGGCCAGGCCACCACGTGTGCATGCCACATGGCACGCCATGTTTTTCGTCCATGTGTGCATGCCACATGTACGTATTATGTCGTGTGCTACGTGTACTAGTGCCACGTCTGCTTCCCACATGAATGAATGTGTGGCGCGACTGCGTGGCACGTGCACGTGGCATCCGGGCCACCAGTGCATCCTAAGGGTACATTCAGACCCTAACCCTCCAATTTCGAACCCCCTAACCCTCCAATTTCGAACCCTGTCAGACCGAAACTCTGATACAAAACTTCACATGCACGCATAAACCAGAATT
>JAANSK020265517.1:0-12008 GCA_011763485.2 Isoetes engelmannii
AATAGGGAATCTTCAAGGAATATTCCTTTTGCTCCCGTTTCAAAGATTTGCTCCCGTTTAATACGCAATAGTGTTCCATGTGTTCTTGTCTATCTGCTTATTTATGTTTGTCATGCATTTCTTGTGTAGTGTTGTTATGTTGGCGACGCAACCACGCGTACTTTGCTAAATCCCATGAATGTATATAGTCCTATCTTATCTTTCTAGTGTATGACATTTACTAGAATGGTTATGGCCTATGTTTCCATGAAGTTACAGGTACCACGACTGCACTTTCAATGGGCTTTCGCCCCTGGGCATATGGGGCATATAGGCGATCCATCGTAGTGGGATTTCTCATATGCTTGGATGAGCATGGGCTTTGTGTTGGGGTTCAACTCCCCGGGCTCACTGATCACTGTTCATTGTTTGATTTCAGGTGCTGATGGTGATGATGGCAGCCTCCATGAATAGGATCATCAGATGCATGTTACTGACAATCACTGGAAATTTGGAGTGATAGTCAGTGGCACGCATCTGGTGGTTCTATTCATGGATCTGTTGCAACGCTGACGTAAACTGGGAGTCAGAGGTCCCCGGAATTTCACCAAATGTGACCGTATAAAATCTTGTGCGTGATTGGTAGGGTTTTTTTTCCTCCAAACATCCACATACGGTCGAAGAATTATACGGCCTCACCACCAAGCATCCGTAGTTCGAATGGAAGGGGGAGGTCTGGCAAAATTTGCCGATCCGTCTGATACGGTAGGGACTCCTCAAGATCCTAGGTTCTTAGGATCATAGGGGTTTGCAATATCAAATATCTTCGATACTGGTTCTGGTTTTTTGATCGAGAAAACCAAGATCAAAACCAAGAATACTTGCTGAAAACTCTGACCCGAACTCTGGAACTAGCCTCAAGAACAAATTTAAGTGATTAGAATCCCGTTTTATACCTGATTTGCTTGCCATTGTTTGAATTTCTCGATCACTTGTTCTTGCATTTGTTTCCATATTTTGGTGAACCTCTTGTTTTACATTTCTAGCTAACAACAATGCAATCATATCTGTCTATTGCAGCCAAGGTGAAGACAAATGAAATTTTCAAAGCTTCATACTCATGATTTGTTCCACGGCAGCTTGCTTGTTCTTCAAGAAACTGTCTACAACAATCAAAAGGTACTCTCTTTTGATGTGCTTTCGGTTTTCAGGGTTCTAATCTTCCATTTTTTTCAGACCATATTTACTAATTGCTGAAAATTTGTTGTCTAGCAGGAGCTTTTGAACATCCCAAATCACCCTGCTCATTTTATTCTTGGAAGTCCTTATCTCATATGATAGTTGGCTACAACAACTAAAAGGTACTAATTTCTGAATTAATTTCAGTTTTAGACATACGTTGATAAGATTTAGGCATTACATAAGATTTAGATGATAGATATTGTAAGATTTAGGCATAAGATACGTTAAAAATCTCTCTTGCATTGTATATAAGGTGCTTAAAAACATGAACCGAATCTTGCTGAAATTTACACTTGCTTGCTGAAATTTATACACATATAAGATGCTTAAAAACATGAACTGAATCTTGCTAAAATTTATACACTTGCTTGCTGAAATTTATACACGTAAATCTTGCTGAAATTTACATATGTGTTTTTTTCTTCCTTTAATGTATTTCTATTTGAGATTATGTAATTAATTCATTGATAATATTGCTTAAAGGTCTTTCAAGTAAGCTATTACTTCCTAACTATCTCTCTGCTTGATTTGTAGAAAATTGCATTCGAAACAAACATATTTATATGCACAATTATGGGAACGAGAAGTGCTCCGAGGTTGGCTTTTTCAAAGTGAAGCAAAATGCTACCTATGCCGATGTAAGAAAGGCAATAGAATTGGATGAGCTAGATGGCTTGGAGGGTCATGATTTTGTATTCTTGGGTCAAAAAAAGCTTTCTTTGTCAAAACGTTAAGAGGAAAGATACAAAGTTACGGATGAGGAAGTGTTTGTTCGAGTCAATGAAACTCAAGAAGATTTTCTGCCCTTGAAGAGAAGGCGCCTCGTGATTAATAAACAAGACGAAGAGGAAGATGTGGCTACCATTGAGGTTTTAGATCAGCCCCAATCCAATGAAGAAAATGCAAGTTTGAGTGCCGAGTTTGAAGGTACGCTCAAAATTTGCATCAAGAGCTGTTATATGTAAGTGGATTCACACTCTTAGAAAGTACAAGATGAAGATGAAAAGTCAAGGTAAGAAAGACTGGTTTGAGCTCATGTCTTTGGATGTCAATGGAGTGGGTGTGTTTAGCATTTGGTTCATTGAATGCAACTTGAAATATGGAAGACGAGGAGAGGACATGATGTACAACTTCACCGCACGCCACATTGAATCAAAGGAGCACAAGCTGAATCTGCATAGAAACTTACAAAATGTTGATGACAACAAAGAGAGTGTCTCAGAAGAGGCTTTGGCAAGTGAGATTATGGCTGAAAACAGGGCAGCAGTTGAAGAGTGCATGGCTTTAAAAGTTGCTCAAACTTGTGTCATATTTGAGTTGTATAAGGACACGCTTCGAAGCTACGCAGAGGAGATTTGCCTTTTATGTGTCCTTTGTAAAAGGGCTTTACTCCTCTTTTCGTCAAGAGGAGACGTGGTTGATAACATGAAAGAGCATGTAAAGAGTAGTAAACATGCTAAAAAATCCAGTATCGAAGAGAGGAACGAGATGCATGAACAAAGCAAGCATGGAAGGCCTGGAAAGGAGATTGTGAATTCTTCACAAAAGAGCATGCTATTATTTTTTCGCACGAGGTATGACTTAATTTTATTTTTGCTGAAATCTTTTTTCATATTTCACAGAGGTATAACTGGATTTTATATTTGCTGAAATTTGGTTTTCAATGCATTACTTTAGGGCATTTTTTATTTTGTATAGTGTTCAACTTTCAGATTTAAAGTAGAGAGACTTATGACATGTTTGTTATGCTGTAAACCAATGTAATGAAGTTGGGACAATCCATCTAAACGAGAATTCTAGTAAGTATAGGGTATATGTACCAAAGGTTTTTTGTTTGTTGTTTGCTTGTTATGTTGTAGTTTCCTGTATTTCACTATTATTCTTATTGAAATTTAAATAAGAAATAATATACAGGGACCATACATCTCGAATATCTATGTTGGGATTCTTGATAACTAACATATAAATATGGATCTAAAACAAGGGATTTGAGGCCATTCCTAGATGAGGCTAGGCCAGGCCTAAATTGGTATTGTGAGCCACATTTGTGTCAAGAGTTTATGGTAGATGAAAAAATAGTTAAGATTCAAGGAACAACTAGGCATGTCAAATGTGCTAGAGTGAGTGCAGGAGCTACAATATTTCCAAACTTCCAATGTTCTTATTGCGCTGCCATACCCAAGGAAAGAGACTTACATATGAGAGTTTATAGACAAAGTGAGGATTGAGGAACACTAAATCCCATTTGAGAGTTGATTATTTGGCAAAGTTAGAGCTGTCCAACCTTGTCAAGGAAGGATTAAGAATAAAAAATTGAGAATGGAATTCAGATTAAGTAAAGTAAGGAAACTTGCATTGTCAGTAAAGGTAAGATCTTTTTGAGAAACATTGTGTGAATATATCAAACGTGGTGATGTGCATAAGTTTTGCACGGATACTAAGGAGGCATATTATAGTGATAAATTTGAAGGCAAACCTGCGTTATAATAATAATAATAATAATAATAATAATTTAAATCAAGCTTCGTGAGACCCAAAAAGAAGTTTCAAAATTTTAACTTTCATTACATCATAAGTAGTCATTACAAAATAGAAAGAGTAAGTGTTGAAACACATCAAAACCTGAAAGAGTAACATTTGTTACAGTAGATATAATCGAATAAAATGCAATTAAAATTGTTACAATAGACATAATAGAATAAATGCAATTTAAAGATGGAAGACTATATATTTCAAAATTTTAACTTTCATTACATCATAAGTAGTCATTACAAAATAGAAAGAGTAAGTGTTGAAACACATCAAAACCTGAAAGAGTGTTACTACATTAAGATTAGAGATCATGAGTCATTGGAGTACTTATATCAGCTGTAGCCAACTATACCCTATTCTCCTTTTGAATTGTTGTATATTGTGCAATGTTTCGTGCTATACTCGCATCCACAAAATCAGAGTTTAGATTTCTGCCAAAACACGTCGATTCTTGCTCTTCTTCCCTTTGTTCCTGGATGTAAGCAATTGTATCCTTCTGCCCTAGGAAACATTAACAAAAACAAAAGGAAAAAAAATGGAATAATAACATGAGATATAACCAAATCCAAACAGTGCCATAGAATATGCGATATATTTACAGAATTTAAAGGTTTTCTCAAATCCATGTATAAACATGGTGCCCAAGACAACTAACTAGCAGCACAGACTGGGCATGAAGACACATATAAATGTATTTACATCTATCCATTATCAACAAAGGCATTGTCGATCTATTAATATGCAGGTGATCTATTAATATGCAGGTCACCTCGTATAGTATTTGAACAAGCAAGTGCTCTTAACAGAGTGACTGAATTTTAGTCACTTGGAACCTTGAAATTCCATGTAGCCCATGCCAAGCAGGAAAACATTTGGCAAGTTATCGAGAGGAAGTCTGAAGCTTTAAACTGTTGTTTCTGACCATAGAATAACAAGCAAAAAATATGATGGTATTTGTGTGCCAGGTCCATTTATGCAGCTCGGTTTTTCTTATGAGATTCCTGCTCTGGTGCAAATTACATTCAAGGGTCTTGCTCAGTGATTTTGAGCCGTAAGCATTGTTTTGATATTGAATCTGCATCAGTCTGAAAGTAGAAACGGATTTCATACGAGGCCTAAAATTGTTGGCCACATATTTTTCTTGCAAGAAAATTTGCTACAGAAACAGCAATTTTGAATAAGCTGATGCACAATGATAGGGCAAACAAGTATTTTGCCTTATGATTTATGATGCACATATCTTGTAAAGCAATACTGGTATTTATTTTTTTCTGTTGTATGATTCCAGAAATGAACAAATCACAATCTTATTATTGTTTGTTGTGGCATAGATGCTATATTTCTATACCACAGCTCTTATGCCTAAAGTCATCCACCATAGATGTTGGTGAGCTGTGGAAAAGAAGCGGATGAATAAAAAATACACAAGGTTTGATGGAGCGTAACTTATCAGGTTCTTTTTCATTAACAAGCGTTCTATAATACAATTTATTTATGAGCTATGTTGAATCTGAAGCAATGCTTCACTTCATTCTGTCTTTACATATAGAATATAAGATGGTTTGTTCTCTTCTGCTACATGAGATGGTGTAATCCAGGGCTTGACTATGGAGGATGGATCTCAAGAAGTCTGTAATCAATATGTTGATGACATTTTTTTAGGGGTCATCCTTGACGAACACCTCTGCCTACAGGAAACACAGTTGAAGGCTCTCCTTGAAACAACACAGTAGACCGAGCAGAAAGATGGAGCTTCATAACATCTCTGGTGAACAACTCTCCAAATCCCAATGCTAGAAGACATTTTTGCAGGAAATTCTAATCAACACTGTCATAGACCTTAGCAAAATCCAATTTAAGGTACACAATGTGCTGACCTTTTAGACGCGCCCAGTACATCCCTTCATACGTTGCAGCCACATTATCAAGAGTACAATGCTTAGGCAAAAATCCTGATTGTGTGGGGAAAATAGACTCTGCCAAAATATCTCGCACTTTCTCTGCTAAGGCCTTAGCAAAGATCTTATAAACTCTGATTTTGTGGAGGCGAGTATAGCATGAAACATTGCACAGTATAGAGCAATTCAAAAGGAGAATAGGGTATAGTTGGCTGCAGCTGCTATAAGTACTCCAATGGCTCATGATCTCTAATCTTAACGTAGTAACACTCTTTCAGGTTTTGATGTGTTTCAACACTTACTCTTGCTATTTTGTAATGACTACTTATGATGTAATGTTAAAATTTTGAAATATATAGTCTTCCATCTTTAAATTGCATTTATTCTATTATGTCTATTGTAACAATGTTAATTGCATTTTATTCATTTATGTCTGTTGTAACAAATGTTAATATAAGATATATAGACTGTGCACTGCTCTTTTGGCACAATTAATAATGTGGCTATAATGTGGCTAAATAAATTGACGAATTGTCTGACTATGACCTGACCAACTATCTGACTACATAGTGACCAGCATCTTTATTTACCTAATAAGCTGACTAAGCTTCTGTCTAAAATGACAACTATCAAATGACTAATGTGCTAACTAAAATGTGACTATTGTTCTGACTAAATATCCGACTATTCTCTGACTAATGTTCTGACTAACTTCTGACTAATATTCGTCAGAAGTTCGTCAGTACCTTCGTCGGCAGTAAGGCTTGGGCACTTGCCTATTTTACAAAGAATCTCTGACAAATGTGCTGACGTTTAACTATCATTCTCTTGTAGTGTTGTAACCTCATTGGGCAGGTCAGTGATGATATCTATAATACCATCATTTTCCTGTTCTAAGATCACATCATCTGACCCATCTCCAACCATGCTTGTGTCTAGTTGAAGTAGTATTTGTTGAAGAAATTTTCGTGATTCTAAGGTTTCCTTTCCAGAAATTCCACAAATGACTCTACCTGCGCACATAATTCTTTTGCATGTTGAAGTCCTGCCTTTAATGCATCCACTATCATCTCATCGTGCCCACAAGTGTGTAGTCTGCTAGATCACACTTTAACTTATTGCCTTCACCATCCAACTTCCTCTCGAGAACTTGTCAAATGTTTTCCTGCTTGGCATGAGCTGCAGGGACTTTCAAGGTTCCAAGTGACTGAAATTCAGCCACTCTGTTAAGAGCACTTGCACTATCAAGTACATCAGCACCAATGTAGGATCTCTCGTTCTTTACCATTCCACCTATCTTTGACAAGAAATTCTAGCATACATTTGGCCCTGTGGCATCCAAAGGAATACCAAGCTCCCTACAATAATCTCTAAAAAACCTTATAAGTAAGACAACAAAATGGAACGAAAGCTGAATATCCAAGAACCTTTCATGACTAATGAAATTTGTCTTTAAAGAATGTGTCTCGTATCTTGAAATCCATACTCTCCATAACCTACAATGTGATAAATGCAACAAGTAAGAAAAGTGTACCATAGTTGTAAAGCTAAATAGATGATAACACGCCTATCTCAAGAAAAAAGACACGGTTGAGGCTGCTCTTATCCGGTTTCATAGATCCATGTGAGGAGAGAGGAATATGTCAACGTAGAAGGAAAGCACGTAGAAATAAGTCTCGGTTCCGAATGTACACATCGGAGTACTATGCTTTGGACCACGCAGCCTCTTCAAGCACACTTGAACTCTTCGAAAAGCAATCCTTTGGGCAGCCCGCCAATATTGTCAGTCTTTTCTTTCCACATCACCTATTTGAAGGCCATGCTCAGCTTGAAAAGTCTAAACGACGTGCCACACATCATTAAGAGTTATGAGTTCATTACCCAAGTAAAGCCTCTGAGATGCATTGTCAAGAGGATTGATCAGTTTCTTCCCATTATGGTTGAAATCTTGATCATGGGGTCCATGTATGCTGCTATCTTTGTTCATGGCAGCACTAAACACCCACCTCTTCCATAGAATAGCAAAATTCCTTCATGTTTCCTTCAAGGAAGTGTATTCTTCCAACATACAAACCCTCCGATGTGCATCTCCATCGGAAGAGTGTCCAATTAGTGGACCTAACACACTTCTTAAATGCAAATTCTAGAAATAAGCTATTTGATCCCATTGACATCTCACGGCATTATGGTCAAACCTATTACATGTCAATTATATGGACAATACGAGCTTGAGCAAATGTGCGTGCAATGGATTCACGATAATCACACGGGCATAATGTGCAACCACATTCATCTCAAAAGCATCAAGAACCGTTTTGTAAACCTCCTCCCCTCCCCACTCCCAACATGAACTACAAAATATGTTACACAAGCATGACCTTCTTTTCTACCACAAAAAACCTACTAAACTATCATCTCTAGCACACCACGGGACTGCCCTCTTGATTACGGTCTCATCTTCGGCCACGATAGTTGGTCATTTCCATGAATCATGCCATATTTCGAGTCATGACTGGAATAAATCTTTTCTAGATATGCAAATATCTCCTCATTTATTCCAGCTTTGTAGCTAAGTGTCTTGCCAGTGGACCGCCTTGTTGTTGTCAACTTGGACCTCCAAAATTCACAGACAAAAAGTTGTGCATCCTTTTCCCTCTCCAAATTTTGATTGTCTCAAACAACTCTTTTGTTGTTTCCTTGTAGCACTTCTTATGGTCAGGCCTTAATACGTTCTGTGCGATGTCAGTTACAAAATTCCACAACGCAGGTTTGCCTTCAAATTTATCACTAAAATATGCTTCCTTAATATCCATGCAAAACTTATGCACATGACCACGTTTCATAGATTCACACAATGTTTCTCGAAGAGATCTTACCTTTACTGACAATGCAAGTGTCTTTACTTTACTTAATCTCAATTCCATTTTTAAATTCCTATTCTCAATCCTTGTTTCCTTGGCAAGGTTGGACAACTCAAACTTTGTCAAATAGTCAATTCTCAAATTCTTTGGGTATGGCAACGTAGTAAGAACATTGAAAGTTTGTAAATATTACAGCTCCTGGACTCACTCTAGCACATTTGACATGCATACTTGTTCCTTGGATCTTAACTATCCTGCCATCTACCATGAACTGTTGACACAAACGTGGCTCACAATACCAATTTAGGCCTGGCTTAGCCTTATCTATGAATGGCCTCAAATCCTTTGTCTAAGATCCATATCTATATGTTAGTTGCTAAGAACCCCAACATAGATATCCGAGATGTATAGTCTCTGTATATTGTTTTTTATTTAAATTTCAATGAAAATAATAGTGAAATACAGGAAACTACAACAGAACAAACTAACAACAAACAAAAAACCTTTGGTACATCTACCCTATACTTACTAGAATTCTTGTTTGGATGGCTTGTCCCAGCTTCATTACATTGGTCTACAGCATAGCAAACAGGCCATAAGTCTCTCTACTTTAACTACAAAAGTTGAACACTATACGAAATAAAAGATGTCATAAAGTAATGCGCTGAAAATCAGATTTCAACAAATGTAAAATTCAGTCATTCCTCGTGTGAAATATGAAAAAAGATTTCAGCAAATATAAAATTAAGTCATACCTTGTGCGAAAAATGATAGCATGCTCTTTTGTCAGGAATCCACAACCTCCTTTCGAGGCTTTCCATGCTTCTTTGTTCATGCATCTTGTTCCTCTCTTTGATAGTGAATTTTTGAACATGTTTACTACTCTTTACATGCTCCTTCATGTTATCAACCACGCCTCCTCGTCTCCTCTTAACGGAAAGAGGAGTAAAGCCCTCTTACAAAGGAAAGGACGCATAAAATGAACATCCCCTCTTTCTTTGCGTAGCTAACAAGCGTGTCCTTATACAACTCAAATATAACACCAATTTGCTCTACAAATGGAGCAACTTTCAAAGTCATGCACTCTTCAACTGCTGCCCTGTTTAATCTCACTTGCCGAAGCCTCTTTTAAGACACACTTCTTGTTGTCATCAGCATTTTGTAAGTTTTTATGCAAATTCAGCTTGTGCTCCTTTGATTCCATGGAGCATGCGATGTTGTTGTACATCATATCCTCTCCTCCTCTTCCATATTTCAAGTTGCATTCAACGCACCAAATGCCAAACACTCCTACTCCATTGATACCCGAAGACGTGAGCTCAAACCGGTCTTTCTTACTTTGACTTTTCATCCTCGTTTTGTACTTTCTAAAAGTATGAATCCACTTACATGACAGCCCTTGATGCAAATTTTGAGTGCAACCTTCAAGCTTGGCACTCAAACTTGTCTTTTCTTCTTTAGATCGGGGCTGATCTAAAACCTCAATGGCAGCCACATCTTCCTCTTCTTCTTGCGCATTAATCACGAGGCATCTTCTCTTCAAGGGCTGAAAATCTTCTTGAGTTTCATTGACTCAAACAAACACTTCCTCATCCGTAACTTTGTATCTTTCCTATTGTCATTTTGACAAAGGAAATTTTCTTTGACCCAAGAATACAAACTCATGACCCTCCAAGCCATCTAGCTCATCCAATTCTATTGCCTTTCTTACATCAGCATAGGTAGCATTTTGCTTCACTTTGACAAAGCCAACCTCGGAGCACTTCTCATTTCCATCAATTGTGCATATAATGATGTTTGTTTCGAATGCCATTTTCTACAAATCAAGCAAAGAGATAGTTAGGAAGCAATACCTTACTTGAAAGACCTTTAAGAAATATTATCAATGAAATTATTATATAATCGCAAATAGAAATACATCAAGGAAGAAAGAAGCACATATGTAAATTTCAACAAGATTTACGTGTATAAATTTCAGCAAGCAAGTATATAAATTTCAGCAAGATTCGGCTCATGTTTTTAAGCACCTTATATACAATGTAAAAGACATTTTTAACGTAAATCTTACAACGTCTACCGTCTAAATCTTATGTAATGCCTAAATCTTATCAACGTATACCTAAAAACTGGAATTAATTCATAAATTATTACCTTTTAGTTGTTGTAGTCAACTGTCATACGAGATAAAGACTTCCAGGAATGAAATAAGCAGGGTGATTTAGGATGTTCAAAAGCTTCTGTTAGACAGCAAATTTCTAGCAATTAATAAATATGACATGTTAAGAATGGCTAAGAACATTTTTGGTCTGAAAAAATGGAAGATAAAAACCTTGAAAACCGGAATCACATCAAAAGAGAGTACCTTTTAATTGCTGTAGACAGTTTCTTGAAGAACAAGCAAGCTATCATGGAACAAATCGTGAGTATAAAGCTTTGAAAATTTCAATTGTCTTCACCTTGGCTGCAATAGACAGAGATGATTGCATTCTTGTTAGCTGGAAATGTAAAGCAAGAGGTTCACCAAAATATAGAGACAAATACAAGAACAAGTGATCAAGAAATCCAAACAATGGCAAGCAAATCATGTATAAAGTTGGATTCTAATCACTTTTGTTCTTGAGGCTGGTTCCAGAGTTCGGGCCAGAGTTTTCAGCAAGTTTTCTTGGTTTTGATCTTGGTTTTCTCGATCAAAAAACCAGAACCAAAATAGAAGAGATTTGATATTGCAAACCCCTATGATCCTAAGAACCTAGGATCTTGAGGAGTCGCTACCGTATCAGACGGATCAACAAATTTCACCAGACCTTCCTCTTCCATTTGAACTACGAATTCTTCGACCGTATGCAGACGTTTGAAGCGGAAAAAAAAACTCCCTACTAGTCACGCACAAGGTTTTATATGATCGTATTTGCTGAAATCCCCGGGCACAAGACTCATCTGTATCTGACATCAAGACTGTAACTTGCAAAGGGGGAGATGCAGTTGACGTAGGCCGCGCATCAGCACAAGACATCAACAATTGACGAGAAATTTTGCTCTGCAGTATTAAAAAATACTTCCATAGCAGAGTTTTCAATCACTTCGCTCCCTCCAGCAATGCATCAAACAACTGTACCAAATAATCAGACTCAGAGAATGGATTAGCATCCCTACAACAAATTATCGTCTCTCCATACATCAAGAAATGAGCCAAAGTTCCCTCTCTTTTGTCCACAAAGTCACCTCGGACCCTGACGGTTAAAGGTCCGATCAAACTCTGTGCTCACCCATTACAACAAAAATAAAAGGGCTCGCCCATTCTTACAGAGGTTTAACCCCTTCAGCAAAGCTAAAATCACATGAATCGGAGTTGGAAATTGTTACGAATAGTAAGTGGAATACGGTTAGATCCCCAGAGGACTTAAGACACATCAAGGAAAGGGGTAGATCTCGCCACCCAACCAACGAACTAAGACCGAAGCCAAAGTTCCCCACCGAGCCAGAAGTTAGCTCAGAG
>JAANSK020265528.1:0-12007 GCA_011763485.2 Isoetes engelmannii
CGCGAGTCGAGAAAGTTCGCCTTCCCGTTATGAGAATCGTGTTTTCTCGCTGACGAGAATTTTGTACAATGTCAATTAATGGAATTTTGTTGATATAATTTTTGAATTACAATCGATAATGCAGTGTTATGTTGACTGCACTTTTGTTTTGCAATATGTGATGTCACTAATAGTAGTATAAAAAATGCAGCGAATGTTTTGGTTACCCCTATGTCATAAGCTGAAACCATGTAAATCTACACAATGAAAAAACTTAACCAATTTTTAAGACACCAAGATTGTGATCAAATGTTCGTGTACACGGGTCGCGATATTGTTCGGGTGTCCTTTTTGTACAAATTAACCCACTGCACGAAAAAAATGGGACTCGGATGCCGCCCACTTTAACGAAATTTGACTTTATAAGGTTAGGTAATTAAACGAACTAGAAAGGATCATAAGAGCCCTCTATCACATACATGGAGGGTGGGGAAGGAGCGTCTTCGATCCAGCCATCAGTGAATGGATGAGCGAACACGGCCCTGAAGTGGGTTGGTGTAATCTATCGGTTGCTTATGAGGCGCCTCCTAGAGAGGCATTTTATCGCCTTCATGTTGCAACCAGGTCACAACACTTGCATCGGGAGGCACCATTCCTCGAGCCACTTAGGTGGACAATGTATGATGAGAATGTCACTATTGTTACGAAAAGGCCGCCATGGTCACTTGGGTTGTTGTAACATTCATTGTAAAAAACAACTTTTTCAATATATACATTTCAATGCATTCTCGTTGATGGGTCCTAAAATACAAAGTTTGTATTATTATAACCTTTAATATCTCGCGTGAACATGCAATACGACAATGTAGAAATAAAATCATCAATGTTGACGGAACTCAACTTTCGAGCAAAAAACTTGAAATCGCTATCACTGAATTTTGACCATGAAAAAATTTGAGAAGGTAATGAAAACATTTGTATTTCATTTAAAAGAGGCAAACTGATACAACAGATCAAGATTTTTCATAAGATGAGTGCTAAAAAAGCAGTTTTTGTCCAAGACGTGCAGAACTGGATCGAAAGTAAGCTGTCGGCAACTTAGGGCGCAAATGAGCAAAACTTCCAGTAGCTTGGTCGATCTGCAACATATCTTCTTATAGGCGGGAGCCATGTCGCCTCATGCTTCGGCAAAATCTGTACTTGCAAATCTTGTACAACAGACTCTGTACCGGCACTATCCGAACTCCCACTATGCGCAATGATACAAAAATCTGTACTGAAGACCTGTTATCCGTGGAGGTGATCGTGGCTCCTGTCGTGGCACAATCCATTGCTTTATTCGTGACAACTCAATTACTTTCCACGTTACTTCTTCCATGGTGTCTTTCGTGGTTCTAGCCGTTACTCCTTTGTAAATGGCTTCATTGCTTCTGTCGTAACTTTGCCCATTACTTCTTCCATGGTTGGCCCCGTTATGTCCCATGGCTGCTGCTTCTGTGCTACCCGTTACTTCTTCTGTGGCTTGCTCCTTTGTATTCACATCTTTCTTGATGTGGAGCTTTTGTCATAGAAGCCTTTGTATAACATTGACGAGGCATCAATGTTAACAGTGTCATGGTGATCTAGCACTACATGCAGAAACGGTCAGTTAGGCGGTTCCTAAAATCTCTCCTACCTTTAAGAAGAAACCTTTGTTGTTTGATCTTTTCTATTCAAACCTACTCTTATGATACGTGATGATCATCTGAGAGGTTACTGTGTTGTAGTTTCAGTTCATTCATTTTATCAATGTATGAGTTGATTACCTCCTTTTTGTGTTAAATCCTGTGGTTTATATTAAATCCATCCCTTCAAACTGTCAGCCCTGGCTTATCGCTGATTAGGATTTCTCACAATAGTCGGTCGAAAGACGGCTTCACGCAGTCTCATGCAGATGGACGACAACGAGGCCACTTGCTCATGCCGATTAAGGCACCTTGGCTTTTCAACCGCCTAAACGACCCATCAAGCGGCATCTAATCGCATATACCACCTGCCCAAGGGTTAGAGAAAAACAAAAGATAAGAAAATTATATATGTTTAGAAAATGCAACCTAGCTAAAACAAAAGATGAGAAAATTATATATGTTTAGAAAATGCAACCTAGCTAAACCCTAATCCTTTAGTTTAGGGCTGCGGCGGTGGAGGTAGCAGCAGCCGATCATGGTGCACGTCGCCTTCTATCGAAACTGTAAGCCCATTTCTGTTTTGAATTCAGATCAGCAAATCTTTTGAACAAATGGGCATTCTAGAATCATTGTTGGTATGTTTTTTTCTTTCTGCCGATCAGTTTTGTAAGACCCTAAATTTTTGTAGATGGAAAGACCTTCAAGAAGCCCCGCCGTCCTTTTGAGAAGGAGCGGTTAGATGCAGAGCTAAAGCTCGTTGGTGAATACGGTTTACGAAACAAGCGTGAGCTATGGAGGGTTCAGTATGCACTTAGCCGTATTCGTAATGCTGCAAGAATGCTTCTGACTTTGGATGAGAAGAATCAGCGCCGGATCTTTGAGGGCGAGGCCTTGCTTCGCAGGATGTTCCGTTATGGTTTGCTTGAAGAAAGCCAGAACAAGCTTGATTATGTCCTGGCTCTTACTGTGGAAAATTTTCTAGAACGTCGTCTGCAAACTCTTGTCTTTAAGTCTGGTATGGCCAAATCTATTCACCATGCTCGAGTTCTGATCAGGCAACGACACATCAGGTTTCAATGCAAAACCTTAACTTTTCTCATTTCGTCTTTTTTTTCAAAATTTCCAATGCTGGACACTCGAATTCATACTAGCTTTCTGTCTTTTAATTTTGCATGTTTTGGAGCCCCAGATACCATTTTTTTAGCATTGCTTAATTAGTGTATATTCGTATTGCAGGGTTGGGAAGCAAATAGTGAACATTGCCTCATTTTTGGTCCGTGTTGATTCTCAAAAGCATATTGATTTTGCCCTTACCAGTCCTCTGGGCGGTGGACGTCCAGGACGCGTAAAGAGAAGGAACATGAAATCTGCTTCAAAGAAGGCTGCAGGTGGAGATGCTGAAGAGGATGATGACGAGTAGGGAAAGTATAATTAAGGGGAAATGAAGTAGTACCTTACTCAAATAGGTGGTTCCTTTTGTTATTATCTGTTTCGCTTGAATACCAAGTTGTCAATTAACTGAAGTTTCAAAAGCATTTGACTAGGGACTCAGTTTTACTAGCCATGCTTAGGAGCTCAGACTCCTATTTCAAATTTCTATTGGTTTTTCTTCATTCTTAGTGCATTCAGATCTTCAAACCTCTATATTAGAGTGGCCATTATTATGAATTTTTATAAAAACGGGCAATCTAAGTAGGCACACCTCCTTTGTGCACCTTTTTTGGTTGTATTTAATGGATGTGGTTAAGAGGCTGAACCCATGCTACAGATTTCAGCAATTATATTTTGCTAACTTCAGGGTTAAAGAAATTGACGAGATTTTCAGGATGTACTTCAGGATCTTTAATTTTTTCTTTGACTTGGAATTACATCTTGTGATCACCAAAAGGTCGGTTTACATGGATATATCAGTCTTCTCTATGAATTTTTCCTGGATGGGCCTGCTACAGGTCTGATGAAGGGTTAGCGACTGTTTTGGCAACCTTTTTTTTTCCAGTGGCAAATTCACTCAAGTCGGACTTTTGCAATTTCGAGTCTGATCTTCCCGTAACAAACGAGATCTGGTATGCATTTGGATAAAGCTTGTTTGTCCTTGAAATGCATGCAATCTAGAAATAAGACTCGAAGCAAGATGAGGGATATATTTTTGCTAAGAGTAAGTTGTCCCTGTAGACTTGTCTTCCACTGAGGTGCGATCTCTTATCTAAACCAGGTGCTTTTGCACACAACGGGTTGCCTAAACGAACAGATTTTTATTTATTTGTTTCAAAAAAACAAAAAAATAAGAACTCTGGTGCACTTCCCTTCTTTATTTTGATCGAAGATGATTTCGTTGAATTCTTCATATGCTGCACCTTTGCAAAAGAAAGGAATAGCAAGGGTTAATTTACCAGGAAAAAAATAGAAGGCAAAGGGTTCATTTACGAGATGCTTTAGCTGTTTACGTGGAGGTTTAGCTGTTTGCAAACCTTTGATTCCAGATCTTTGAGGGCTCTCCACTTGAGTCCACTGCTAAGTCACCAGGAAAGGAATAGAAGGCAAAGGGTTCCTTTACTAGATGCTTTAGTTGTTTACATGGAGGTTTAGCTGTTTGCAAACCTTTTGATTCCAAATCTTTTAGGGCTCTCCAGTTGACTACGATGCGGATTAACAATACGTCATGGACGTGGGGAAGCCATTTTTGCATCTAGAATGGAAATGGGCAAGGCATTCTTGCAATGTGCAAGGCATTTTTGCATCTTACTTGTTGCTACAGGTAAATTTGTCCATAACGTTGGAGAAGGGATATTGGTCCACCATTCTTGGCTGTACCAGTGACTTGCACAGCATATCAGACATAAGTTCTATCAGGCATCTTATAAAGTGCTATCAGACATCTCATGGTTTTACATTCACAATGGAAGAACGACTCGAGCATAAGAGCGTTTAGGGAGTCTAACGGAGTAAGAACAACTTGAGCAAAAGAGCGTTTAGGCAATTTAACAGAGGCACAAGAGTGTTTAGGCAAGATTGATTTCAGACCCAATGGGCTTATTTATAGAAAGCATCCGATCCCTTCGTAAATGTGAGAGCTTAGTAGCCCTAGATTTGATTTATAACTAGTATCCCTAATATATCATTGTATTAGGGCGGTAACGGGGCAGCTTAAATTTATACTGCTTATAGATTTTTTTTGCTTAGAGTTGGACACGTGTCAGTCTATAAAATTTTAGGAAAGAGCGAGTGTTTGCCAAAAGTTTCTGGAAGGATATGTCCGTTCTGCGCAGATCTAGAAGATCTTTCTCTGCAGGTTCCAGACGGCCCAAGAAGCTTCCATATGTTTCTTTGCTTCGTATAAAAGAGGGTGTCGTTGCTCGAACCAGAACAACATATGCCGCACTAATGTTCAGGCTTGTGTTTTTACCTGGCATTTAACGTCCATATGTATGTGCAACTTCTGAGAACATCACAGGTTGATGTTTGCAAGAATGGTCATGATTTGTTCATGTGAATACTTTTGTTGTTGAAAATGTCTGATGACAGTATTATCAAAGGGCCTTTGCATTTAAATGATGGATTTCAGTAGAGAAAAGGATGCTTTATAAGGACCGTGGAGACCAAGTAAACCTTTTCCTAGATTAGAAAAATTGGAAAGGCAAACCAAAACTTATCCTCTTGAATTTCACACTTAGAAGTAGTTAAGTACATCAATGGAAGATAAGTACAGTTATAACAAACACAAATTTTTGTCTTGGTTCATTGGCGGTTTTTCAGTTCATGCTGGAACTCTAAATATGCATCTCCACATGGTGCACATCACCAGGGGCCTAATGTCAAACTTTTGTAGATGCTCTCATGATATCTTCACATCTCCTACAGCCAACATCTTAGTCGGTGTAAAGGTGAAATGCATGTTCGATCGAGTCATTGATTCGAACTGCCCATGATGTCTCACGATCATCAAGCACGTGAGACAATTTGTCCTGAAGGTAGGCTCATATAATGGAATCAGATACCTCCTCAGGACGAAATGATTTAAAGACCCTAAAATGTGTTCCATTATATATTCCAACACATGTGAGTTCTTTCGCTGCTAAAACGCCAATTCGCCAGCGCACAGTGTTGTTTCACATCTGATAAAAGAGACAAACAATTGGAAGTTAGTCAAAGAACTACATTACTCAATAGGTAAATACATGTACTCTATCCTTCACCTACCTCTCTCAAAGCACATCCGCATAAACAACGTTCCCGTGGGTAGACTTTTGCAAATAGGAAGTCATCAATTACTTGACAACTTCATCAGCGCACAATATCTCCTCACCTTTGCGATGAGCTCCTCAATTTCTATGTCTGCTATCCCCATGCACATGAGCGTGGTATTTTCTTTCCTAGTGATACCATGATCCATGAGCACGTATAACAAAAGTAACGCTGGTGACATGATACTTCTTATCACCCTTTAGGCAATTGGCGACATGGTGACCAAAGACATACCATGGGACCAAAATACGCACCATCTACATGGAAGACGAACTAAGTAAGTAAGACAAAAAAGAAAGAAAGTAGGAGAAATCAATAGGAACATAGAGAAATTGGAAGCATAGATTTTTCAGTATTAGACTCACAATTAGAGGAGTTCTTGGTATATAATATTTGTTGTATATCTTGATTTGTCGACATTTTCAAACCATCTCCATCTATAGATATAATGAGAGCGCCACATACAGTGATCCGTGACTGAATACTGGAATTTGCAAAGACAAACCAACCATTTTTCTTGAGCTCTTGAGAGCGCCACATAGAGTTGTCCTTGACCGAATACTGGATTTGGAAAATACAAACCAACCATTTCCATTGTTTGGCCTTGGGATTTGTTGATTGTCATATCAAAAGTAGGATGTAGAGGAAATTGCATGCGCACAAACTGGAATGGGAGTTCTGCATTATTACACACCGAATTCGAAATATGGACACTCTGCTTCAAATATTCTTTCCAGTGACAATCAACATCTATAGGACGTCTTCCCAATGCACGTATAATGAGGCGAGTGTCATTGTAGAGTTCTTTATGGGTAGAAACAGGCCTCAGTAATATGACAATCATGCCAACCTTTAATGTCAATTGATGTGGAGGCATGCCACTCGAACATTGTTCAAAAATTCAATAGGATAACCCCCCCTCCGCAGTCATTCTCATTAACATCCCGATCAGCACTGTAATAATCCTCAGGTGTAGCAGGCAACCACTCTATCATCCTCCTGTTTACTTCGTCCACATCCTCATTTAGTGGCGTATTGCCCTTTGCACCCAATAGGATATACTTTTATAATTTGTGGAAACATCAGGGAATGCCACGGCTAGCAAGTCATTTAAGTCCTGCGACTTGACACAAATCTCTTCCGGAAGATATATTAATCCTTTCCAATGTTGAAAAATGTAGTTTCAAGTCCATCTCCAACTCGTTGAAGATAGTCAGCAAACGTCTTTTGCTCTTTCGCATCACATCCCACATTGTCCATTACTCGCATATTTATATTGAGCTTATGTTCCTCGACATGATCCCATATGTAAGATTACTTCAAGAATGCTTGCACAATCTGGGGTCGGTTTCCTCGTGGAACAACAGGTGGAACCTGGAAAAAATGTCCTCCCAAAACAACAATGAGCCCTCCAAATAGTTTGTCACATGACATTACGTCACGGAGCGTTCTGTCCAGTGCTTCACAAACATATTCATGCATCATTGGGGCCTCATCCTATATAATCATGTGAGTCGCTCTTATCAATTTTGCCAGCTTGGAATGCTTTGGAATATTGCAAGTTAATGTCTCATCTATGTTTATCGGTATCTTGAACCTTGAATGTGCAGTGCAGTGGCCCTTCAATAAAGTGGAAGCAATTCTTGAGAAAGCAACAACAAGTGCAATGATACCTTTGGCACGAATGTAAGACAACATGGTTTTCTCGAGCCGCCTGTACCCTTAATGAAGAAGACACGTCCTTTTTCCAACATCACATCCTCATTGACCACACAGTCAAAGATAACACGTTGGCCGTTATATAGCCGATCCACATCTTCTTGTACCTCCACCATATCTTCCTAAAACATCTCATCCCGAAATATCATATGTGGATCTATTGCACGTTCAAGGAACAATAAATTCGAACTCTCTCAAAGATCATCCGTCAAAGTTCATATGATCTTCAATGTATAAGAGTGCCATGTCAAAAAATTGATCACACACTTGCACACTTTGATCCTCTGCAACCCTTCGTGCCGCATGCAAGAAGTCATCAAGCGTAGAAAGCTTGACTTCTTCCCACAGTTGTACCATATTCGATGGTCCACAATTCAAAAGGATCATGATGAACATGTGCCACAGTTGTGGTGGCATGCCCCATGCTGCTGCTTCCTGAAGAGATTCGAGCCATTCTGTGTCACCTTGAAGCAACCCACGATGAATGCAAGCTTCTTCATATATTGCACACAAGTGCCCATCGAAAGAGCGTAGATCTTCAAAACTAATTGCACCTATCACGCGGGTCAATAGGAGTCGTAGATAGAATCCCTCTCCTTCTGAAGGATTAACAAGGTACATGCGTCCAATCGTGGGAACTTCTGGTTGTTGGATCTAACCACCCGTGTCTTACTCGGTTTATCATAGGTAAACTTTTTAGGAAAATCGTGGTAGAGCAATTGAGTAGCCTCTCTATTTCTAGATGCATTCATCTCGAAAAAGGCTGTCAATAATGTCCCATTATTTTTGCTCCTTAGAGTGTGTATGGTCATACCCTCTTTGATAGTATACATCTTGTTGCATTGGAAGCTGCACATCCAATCTAGTGACATGAGGAAACTATTGTTGTATTTCATATGACAGAATTGTCCATGATGCCTCTGAAGCTGAAAAAGTAGCGTGCATTCAAGAATTGCTCAACCTCATCATAATTTATGGTGGATGTCCTACTAGTAGATGCACCATCAGTCGCTGCTTCTAAGTTCACATTGATCATATACAGCCCTTTGTAGACATACTTGTACAAATATTTAACGGTCTTAACAGCAACACATTAGTGTTGTGTGTAAGGGCGAATATTCGCCTTTTGGCTAATATTCTCAAGTTTTAAAAAAACCACCACGAATGTTAAGTAGGTTCAAAACATGAGGGGGAAAAAAATTTCGCCAACATTTTGGCCTATTCTTTTCGCATTGGCTAGGGTTCGCATGCTCTACGAAACTCGTTCGAGGGACTTTAGCCAAGCTTTCTACATCGTGCAACCTCAAAGGCTCTGCATTCGCCATCATCAGTCTTCTTCTGGTCGTTTCTGCAAGAAGCGAGCACCTTTGGTACGCCTTTTTTGGTTGAAGCTTCTTAGAACAAACATTTTTGTGTCGAAAGCTTTGGCCACAAATTCTAAACAGGAATGCATGACCTGGAACTTCCTGTCTTGAGGTAACATGGATCCATTCTCTTCATTGGAAGTATAATAAGCTAACTGCACAAACGGTGGGGGTCTTTGCGATAGGCAAAGAAAGAACAGAGACAGGGTTTCCTGAAGGCTGGATGTTGATCTTTACTTAACCTAAGGGTAAGAACTACATGGGAACGAACTGATAGCAGCATTTAGGTATGAAAAAGGTTATGATGGCTGGTTTTTTTTTGTGTCTTGAATCAGAATGTTGCAGCTATTCATTTTGCAGTGGCCAAGATCGCTATAGCTACCCCTTGTTTATACTTCCACCTACTCAGAGCATCATCGATGCTTATATATATTCAAAAGCTAGGATATCTGATGGCCAGTGATGCTGATCTGGCTAATACGCAGTTTTACATGAGCAGAAGTAAGCATTTTTTACCTTGTTTATTCCTTCAAGTCGGGTTATATTGTGCTTTGAGTACATACATAAATGATACCGATTCTAAAAGCCTATTAAAAAGGGCCATCTTCTGACATTTCTAGGTACTTCTCAAGTGCTTAGTCTGTTACCAGCTTAATATTCTATTAATAAGGTTACTCCTGCAATTTCAACCAATTTTTGCTACATTTATGTATTGATCATCCTTTGGCACTGCAGGATCACTAATAAGAAGTACAAATCTGGTCTCAAACTGCTACTAGATCAGATATTTTAAAGACAGCTAATCCAACGGCAAGAATTACAAGTAGGTACATTTACTTCTAAAGCATCTGCTATAGAATTGGAATGCATGATATTTAGTACTTCAAAGACAATTTCTAAGAAACATGGCCAAATAATGACTATACACTATATTTCTGCTCTAGATATGTTGTGGAAAAAAAGGTTAGCATATCAGGTCTCTTGTATTACTCATCTAATGATTCCACTTTTAAGCTGCAAACTAACTTAATGATTGCCTTTGTCAAGGCTATATGATAATAAGGTCATACATAAGAGACATTGATTGTGCTTTTAAGCCTCAAGCGAGGCATAAGCAGCTCTTACAATTGACCTAGCTGGTTGAGTTGAAAGTGCTTCAGATGAAGCACTCTAAGACTTCTATGTCATCGTTAGAAGTTGTACAACTGAACGTTCTTGCCTCTTGATGATGGAAAACTATCATATTATGTACATTGCAAGATTATTCATATTTGATTGATCATGTCTGATAAGAATAACTTCATTTACTAGTTATTCACATTTATAGAATGGCTTATGGACGTAAATTTAATGCAGTTACCAGGAACTGTATTTGATGCTCTAGCCCTCTGGATGTGGAGGCATATATTCTGCATAGTTGCATGCGCTTCCTATAATCTATTATAGCCGTGGAGAGAGCATTAAGTTTGCCAACACCAGCTCAAATTGTGCAGTATGCAGATGGGTAAGTACTAAGTTTGCCAACACCAGCTCAAATTGTGTGAATCATAGATTGGGTTTGCGGTTCACATCGATTTTAAAGATACTTGACTTAAAAGATTTTAATGAAACGATGTTGAATACAGCAGGTCACTGCGGTAGCTGTTTGGAAGACATTTCTGCACTTTTGTTATGTTTTGAGCCCATGTTCTTGAAATTGATTGCATGTTGATACTACTAAGATGAATAAATTGCTCATTAACCAGCAGCATGTGGATTAAATAACGAAGTATATGTGACTATATAATTTTGGAAGTCCTCTGGCATAATGACTATCGTTAGCTTTCTTAGAAATCATTGACTGCACAGTTTTCCCATGATAGAACACATTGACTGAACAAATTTTCTTTAATAAATAACTCATTGACTGCACAAGTTTGAGACATAACTGTTGCTTTTTCCTTTCTAGAGATATGAAGGTTAACGTAGGTAAATATGCTATGTAGATAGACAATACCCTTGAATAGTATCGTCAAGAATCCAGTTAAATGCTATTAACAAAGCTTCCTCACAGAAAATATAGCCTTCTCGCCCAAAGACGATGATAGCTCATGATTACCATAGATTAAAAAAAATAGTCTCAAATAAAATTTGTGTAACATAGCAAAGTCGTAGCTGGAATTTTGGTCAACTTTGCAGCGGTCATTCTCCATGTACAGAAGCCTGATTTGTGCAATTCGAAGTCCAAAAGTGATCAGGTCAGAATGTACTTTTCAACCCAACTGGAATCGCTTGATTTCATTCACTATAACTGAACTTATCGTATTTTGAATGCACCTAGTTATTTGTGGACAGTTTTAGAAAACTTGCAAACAATGTCATGTAAAAGCCAATCATCACATTTTCTCATAGATTGTGCTCCTTTTCTTGCAGATCAATACACCCCTATGTAGATCTTTTATGTGGATTGAGTAGAGTACTGAATCTCACATGGCAGGGTTTGGTGAAGATCTGCTTTGGCACATTAGTTTTGTGGTTTTTAGTCGATATTGCAGTACTTCTTATGGGAATTTAGGCATGGCTTTTGCTGCTGCTATGTGCTAACATGGCAGGGTTTGGCGAAGATCTACTTTGGCACATTAGTTTTGTGGTTTTTAGTCGATATTGCAGTACTTATGGGAATTTAGGCATGGCTTTTGCTGCTGCTATGTGCTAACATGATGGTAGAGCATGACTGGCACAGGTTGTAAATTTTGGAGATCTTGTTGGCATAACCAGATGCTCACAATTTCTTGCGAAATTTAAAACTTTTACTACAGATGTGCTTATTGTAGAGCAAGTTGTGCATGATATTGGATGCAATATTTTTGTCCCTAATCTGTATAATGGGTATTATCACTGCTGCAACTCTATTCCATTTCCCAAGTCTGAGAACTAAAGATTTATGGTATATTGGATATCCAATTTTTGATGCGAAGCATGTAGTGATACCAAGCCTGTAAACGGTAAACAAATTGTGCATTTAACCATTTGGTTGGGGATAGCAACATGTTGATT
>JAANSK020265539.1:0-12007 GCA_011763485.2 Isoetes engelmannii
GGGTGAAGGACCTCTGCTAAGATTTCTTTGTAGCATCCATTCTATTGCAAATCCGGCCTAACAGGCTCCCTGAAGATCTTCAGAGAAGGAATGGAAGCCGATTGCCATAAAATCGGCCGAAACCAGGCTTCACCGAAAACAACCTAGAGTGCCCCTTCTCGTTGTCTGCGTGTGAAGCACAAAAGAAATACTATCAAATATACTAAGAAAATACATACAGGGGTAAGACTATAGTAAAAAAGTTCCTAGGAAGGAGAAAAATGGTGTGTGCGCTCTATAAATACATACTATATACCAAAAACTAAATACATCCCCTAAATCATATAAGAACCACTGTAAAAAAGTTGTATAAATATACGTTCTACGCGACGAACCATTTTTTGTGATATTCAAGTAGGCTCCAGATTCTGGTGTCAAATTCCTCAATGGTGTGTTGATGTTGCTAAGTTTTTCAATGTAAGCTCTAGTCTGCGTGCCACTAGAATTCTGCAGGAATACAATACGGTCCTAGGAGCGGTCCTAGGAGGAGGGGAGGAAACTAGCTTTTGTGAAAGCTTTGAGACTGCCTTAGTAATGCCACTGGGTGGCCTGGAAACGTTCAAAAGGCTAGTTACTTGCCTAGGGGCAGTGCATACAGAATTTTAAATGGCACTTATTTCGTACGTTAACTTGGCAAATAAATGGAAATGTTAAAGTAGGCTACACTCAGATGCCTAATTCCGAAAGTTAGTCTTCCTTGGAAGCTTTTGGAGAGACCACCAGCGAATTGTGAAGCAGCATTAGGAGCCTCGGATTCTTGCCAGAACTTCCTGTTTCAGAGACGGTTATCTCTGATTACCTCTTATATGCTGTAGGGGTCAGTTTCGGCCTTATTGGTAATGCTTTCTAATTTTTCTTTTGAGCTTGGTCACTTCTTGTTGTTTTATGTTCTGCTCGGTTCTTGGAGCATACTGCAGTAGCAATATTAGTTCTTGAATACAACTGATTGAAGCTGGACTTCTATCTAATCCTGGGGATTAGTATGGGGAGTTCTGGGAACTCATGGTTGAGGGGAACTTTTGCACAACTTTACCTACTTTTTGTAGGCTGTGACATTACAGTTCCTAAATTTGAGCTGAACAATAAGTGGTGCAAAATGGATGCTTTGGAGTCAAACCATGTCTCATCATGCTGATAAGTTTTTTCATGTCTTTCTGTAGTCTCTTTAGTCCGGGCTTGCTGCATCAATATTACAATGATAACGAAGCAACTGTTCTAAACTAAATCCCATCAAATATGCTCACTGGCAAACCTGCTCAAGTACATATACGACCTAGTGCTGCTTTTTCATAATGTTTTCTCAGTAAAAATAGAGAAATAAAATATGCACTATGTTTCTTCCTAACATTCCATAATTTTGCATAATTTATGTCTACTAGTGTGCTTCTGCTATATGTCGATGCGTATTTGGTTGATAGATATGATCGGCTCTAGTTTACATCATACAGGATTGTCTAATTCATTAAGTATATATGAATATCTATGGGATTCGCAACAACTGCCTTTCCATATGCAGGTAAGAGGTAAGATATGATCCTCTACAGAAGGAAATAAATACACAGTACTGCAAGCATGCAAAGTATGCCAAGCTTGCTCCATTACTGCTATAAAAAAGCATGTTAAAGTTAGGCAAGAATTTGCAACTATATGATACTAATAGTGCATCCACTTTTTGCTATTTTTTGATAGTGTGGCTTATTGTTCTATACAGAGATCATCCTCGCTTCCGACACAGAAGTGACAAATCAGCAGACGAAAAGGATCTACCTCTTTCTTAATCCGCAGAAGTCTGGGATAGTTGCGCCCAAAAAAGCTTTGTTGCCAATTGGGCTCAATGTAATCTGCCTCATTCAAGTAGGCTCCAGATTCAGGTGTCAAATTCCTCAATGGCGCGTTGATGCTGCTAAGTTTCTCAATGTAAGCTCTGGTCTGCGCGCCACTAGAATTCTGCGGGAATTCAATCCTGAAGCTAAGTTCCCACAAAGCCTTACGCCATGGAGGATTGACAGCATCATTTCTGAATTCTGTTACATTACCTCCTGCTACCATAAGGCCAGTCACACGATTTGATCCATTCCTTAGACCATCCATGAAGATTTGAGTCAGAGTTGCAGGCTTTTCGACAATTGTAGTTCTAGGGATTAATCTAGATGCAAGGATTAGGTTCAAACCTGTGGGATCAGTGCAGACTCCAGGATTGATAGAGCATTGGGCAAAGGTGTGCCATGCGCGAAAGGATGGATAAGAGCTGAAAGAGGAGTAAACGAGATTGAGTTGGGGATGACCATTAACATAATCTAGAAGGGGAGCTAAAGATGCATTTGCAGATGATAAACTCTTGTTAGGTACAAGGAATTGGAGAGTAAAATAAGAGAGGCCAATTGTGAAGTAGCCAGACCAACCAAAATCTGCTAACTGTGGAGTAATGGAAGTGAAATGGTAGACAAAGTCATGAATTTGGGAAGAATTACTAGAAATGATAACATAGGATGCACCTATGACATTTTGCAGTGCAGGAAACGTTCGAAATGTAACCCATATGACCACACCAAAGGTACCTCCTCCGCCGCCGCGCAGTGCCCAAAAGAGCTCTTGATTCTGGCACATATTAGCAATTCTGATCTTCCCATCTGGAGTTACAATGGTAAACTGCAAAGCATTATCTGCAGCCAAGCCATAATACCTAGACAAGGCGCTGTGTCCTCCGCCTTGAACATATCCTCCTGCAACTCCAACAGAAGAACCCTGTGACCCAACTACCACTACCCCGTTCTCGTCTGCAACCTCGTATAATTCTCTCCATTGAACCCCTGCTTCTGCTGTTATGGCTGCCACACCTTTTGCGCAGTGCCCATCTGCCACAAATGATTCTTCAAACTTAATCCTCTTCAGATTATGCAGCCATATACTTAACGATCCAGGTGCAGTACTCCTACCCAGAAAATCATGTCCCGTGTTCTTCACCACAAGCCTTATGTTGTACCTTGCTGCAAATTTCAGGCTCTCTTGCACATCTTGAATGTCTGTAACATTTACCGCATAAATTGGGACTGCTCCTTGATAGCATGGTATATTTGGATCGCTGTTAATTAGGCAGGTTTGGTCATCAAAAGCCTCCCAGTTTGTATATTGCATAGAGCCCACCTGATCAGCTCTCCAAAAAGCATTGGTCCAATTGCTAGTGGCTATTTGGCATAGCTGCGAATTGTAGTTGGGATAGTGGCAGTAAAAAGCAGATGGATGGGGCTTAAGGAGGCTGCCATTCAAGGAATTGGAAAATGCCATCCACACCTGCTGGGTTGGCCAGCAATTTTGGTGTGGCATACACCATGTTCTTCTGGCATTAAGTTGGTGCACTAGAGGCTGGAGGAGGACCAAGATTAGGAGATGAAGGCAAGCCATGCTTTACCAAGTGGAACTTGCAAGTGAGCTTTGTTTGGGAAGAAAAAAAGAGGGGCAAGAGAAATGAAATTAAATGAAATGTCACTACATCTACGAAAAATACGGTTGGGCCCAATCCAGCCATCTCAAGCAATCGTGTGGCAACACATGTTGCCCTTCTTTCGCTGAAAGGGGGCCATTAATTCTACTGTCATTCTGTTTTTCTTATCCCTATTCTGACTTTTTACGTACCTTTCAGCTTTTTTTTACTCTTTTTTTGTTGTTTTCACTTGGCATATGACACGTGGCACGATTGGATTGAGCCCAGCCTATCTTTTCCGTAATTGCAAAGTCCCTTTATTGAAAATTCAAGGTTGTAAGTGGGCCTCCGCGCGTCATTGAAGTGGACCTCCACGCTGACGCTCCTCCACGCGTCATTCAGGGTTGTCACGTGGGCCTCCGCGCTGACGCGCATCGGCCCACTTTCCAACCCTAAATTTTTAGTAAAGGGACTTTCTCTTATACGAAGGAGGCTAGAGAAGTTAACTCAAGTTTATCCATCTTAGCTGTCCTGTACTGCATTTTGTGGTCCCTCATCTCAATTTAAAAGCCAGAATACCTTTGAAGTGATTGCGTGAGAGAGAAAGGTTAACCAAGTTTTGGCATGAATCGTCTTTGTTGGAATTTACTCCCCTGATGTTGATTTAATATCTATAGTATCTTTGAGGTTAACCCCTAGTAGCCGCATGTTTATTTACTAGCCATAGCGTATATGATGCTTTGCACAAATCATCTTTATCTATACAGCATCTGTAGTCTATCGAGGATATTGAAAATTACAACTTGCGTAGAAGTGTTTGCAATCCAAAAATTGCATGTTCACATCAAACTCAATTCCTTATAGAATCTTGTAGAAGTGCCTGCAATGCAAAAATCGCATGTTCGTATTAAACTCAATTTCTTAAAGAATCTTGTACAAGTTGTATGCCACATTCTATAGATGTTATGGTATACGTGGCAAAGGCAAATAGAATGATCTATTTTCTATATTCTATGTGTAACACCCAAATAGGGCTTTCAAAGCATTATTGAATCTTTACATCCATTGTTTAATTCAAAATGGAGAATTTTATCTACATTACTCCAAGATATACCTTATTGCAGTTCTAATTTTGGCAACTTCACATTATATTACTACGTCCAGTGATTATGAAAAATTTTAAGCACCTTACGATGTTTTCTAAGTGAAATGAATTGGCCATTCCTTATGTAATTTAGCTATTGAAGGGAAGCTTGAAATGACCATTTTTGTTAATTTTTTCCATCATGAGTCTAACCCAAATGGGGAAAAAAAATAAATAAATAAAAAAAATTAGAACTCAATTACATGTCGATACACCCAAATTATGCGAATGCAACCATTCGCACGATTCTCGAGCTGAGGAATGAAGGTGTTGTTCGGCCCTTCCTCAGTGGGCTCCTATATCAGCGGAAGCATAAACATATGTTAAGCACATAACATATAACATAATAATTAATAATAGAACTACCACGAAGGGTAGTGAGATCCATCCAATCATCGTAACTATAGACATTCATCTAACACATACTACTCATAAGGAGGCTCTTACCCCGGTTCAGACTCATAAAGGAGTTTGACTAACGGTAAAAGCTCCAAGATAGGTTAGACCGAGTTATCACAATGACTTGGGCTGGCACATAGACAATGGCTAGGGTTGACCACTCCATCCGCCCCTCCTATACATACTATGCAGATAGGCTGGAACGAGCTTTGTGTTGATTGTAGCCTTCCAGATACACAATCTCATGGTATCACCCAATGAGACTACTCCAGGTTGCATCTTCCTGGTCCGATGAGGCCCTTAAGACCTGTCCAGCATTCGATCATATCCGAGCACAATATGTTCAGTTAGTTGTGCCTGACTAGCCATTGCATGAGCTATTGAACATGACCTCCATGGGCTTACTGGGCTCATATCTCCAATAGGTGATGGATACACAGACTTAGCTGTGTCCGCAGGTGCAATATTGAATGGCACTATATTTACTTATTACTGTCAAGGTTTTTCCCTCAAAAACCCTTCGGGGCAGGGGTTTCTTAATCCTGACATATCGGTTTGTTGCTTTCTTTGTTTAAGTCCCATAGGCCCATTGGTCTCCGTGGATGATAGAAAATCTATTCTATTCTTAGAAGACCAAATTGGAGAAACCTATAACAGTTGTTGCCGAGTTTTTATAATGGGTTTAAGCACTGGAATTGTATTTCAGCCAAAAATATCCTTATGACCAAAAATATCTCACAACATAGGTGTTTCGACATTTTGGCAAAGGAGTGTTGGTAGATGGTTGAGTTTCCTGAGAGAAATGTCGGCTGTAAGAAAAAAGCAATCCTAAAGACAATTGGCATTTCCTACAATTTTTTTTGTGATGTGACTAGTCTAGGTTTTGAATTGCTAGCGATGGCAGTAGAAAGCGTATATTGTTGTCCTAAACTTCATATCTATATTGAACTCCTATGTCAGATCTAACTTCCTTTGAACAAACAAACATACCTACTTTCTTGTGGTAAAATATATTGCCATATTTTGCCTCCCCTTGCATCCCACAGAGCATGCAAGGGGAGGCAAAATTTTACTTAACTAAACCAAAAAGCGATCTCCCCAATTTATTTTGTGCTGACTCGCCTTGTGAGTGTGCCCATAAGGAGCATTGGAGATGTTTTTGAGAAGTTCTTTAAACAGCTACTCTGCTTGCCAGTGAAAGCTATGGAGGAAAATACATTCTTCGTATTAGTATTTTCCATAATCACCCTTGCAACCTTCGATGCATTGCCAATAGTTGCAACATCCTTTTGCCATGTGCGAGATGACAATGGTTGCATCATGCCAGGGAACATCCAATACAAAGGATGTTTAATTTGTTTTAACAAAAGCAAAGGTAATGTGAGCACTAACTTAGTTCATGCATGCTAGCCTTAACAGGTCCAACATTTGTTTAATGCAGCTAACTTATGGTTACAGTGCTTTTGTACTTTGAGATCTATATGTCGCACATGGAAGACACGCATCCCACCACTCATTATAACAAAGCAAATGAAATGAGCAAAAAAAGAAATAGGTTCGATATGAAGTACAAGATTTTCCTTTGTTATAATTGTCAAGCATCTATTTATTTTAGGGGATAAGAAGGAACATAATACCTCCTCAAGAAAGGGCTACAAAGTGGATCTATAAAATGGAAAGTGAAACACGTTGAATATGTTTGTCACATATCTTTTTTGGCATACCAACTAGAGATGCAATACCTAAAAAACTTTGCCCATCTTCATTCCTTTGTGCCGGACAAGCAAAAGAGCAACACTCAACCAAATTCTACACTTTGTGCTTCCACCAAGAAGCATTTCTACCATGCAGTTTACAAGCAGAGCACGTCTTCTGATAAAATAAGCTATTATTCTAGGCATAATTTTCACTCTAAAACTATGCCTAGAATATCCTGATACTAGAATCATTTGGCTATTAAAGCTGCAGAACTCATTGCAATGTAACTAGCTGAATGTTAAGCCATGCTTGTTTGGTACTTCCATGGCTACATAAGAATCTCCAACTCTCTGTGTGCTATTACTGCCTAGAAGCAAGTAAGCGTACGTAGAAGCCAAACAATCTACCTAGCATGTATGAATAAAAATAACAATAAACTGCATTCCAATATTACATGTGCAAGAGTTGTAGATGGTCTTCATCACATGCCAATCAAATATTACATTGCGGTAGAATCCGACAAACAACAAAACCATAGACTTGGAAGAAGAAAAGGGGCAGTGACGGGGTGGAAGGGTCGTTCATCCTAGAGATAAAGTCAATAAGGGGTTAGGTCGATTGAGCAACTGTTGCATTCCCAACATGCCTGGATCAATTATTTTCTTAACCGTCCTTTTCTCTAGATCAAGATCTAATGGCCCATTGAGCGTCCAGATCCATTTTTAGGACACCTGGATAGCCTAGGCTTTCAGGTGTCATCTAGGATTGGGATATTGCACGAAAAAAATTAAATAAAACAAACCAACGAAAGCCACACCAGAAGATTTTAGCAAGGTCATGTTTGCTTCGGAGTTGTCCTACACGTTAGCTATTAGTTAAAATATGCATTTGTAGTAGGCAAATGAAATGTTGATTTAGAAATACTTTGGTTTTTAATGATGTTAAAAATCACACTCTGTTGCCTGTTGCCTTATAGAGCAAGGGTTTTAAAGATTACTTAGAAACATTAAGCTAAAAGCAAAGCCATGTATATTAGTAGCCAAGTACAAATATCCATCCTAAAATAATATCCTTGCATACTATAGCATGTTGTGGCATATGCAGTATGAATAGTTGCAAGTATTAACTTAGCCGATAAATGTCACTATCTATAAAAATAAGGAGGAATATTTTTCTTGTTCTCATATTTAGGCTCCTCATGTTTCATTTGTCCAATTGTTCCTAGTCCTTCATATGTATGAGTCCATCAAATACGCTAAACCTGCAACTATAGATGTCCACTCGTTCAATAAAAGATTGAAGATTTCTCGTTCTACTTTTAGAAGTAATAGATCTTCAAGTAGCTAAACACAAGGTTAATATGTGTAACAATTAGGGTACTATAAGGGCAAACTGTAAAGGACATTGAAGTACACAAAGTAAAAATACATGATGGAATACACTGCAGCTTAGTACACATGATTTGGACATCTTTTTGCTTCCATTAGTAGGCACTGTGTAATATACTGCCATAGATTCAAATATAAAACCACTCGTCATCCAATTTCGTGCTTTATGAATATGAGCTAATATAAGTTGTTGGTAGACTGAATGAAAAGAACATCCTGCTGGCATATACACAACTCACTCAAAGAATATGGATGCACAAGTAAAATGCTCTCAAGGCATACACAAAAGGGCATTTGTTATTGCATGAACATGGTCATTTGTTATTGCATGGATCTGTTCTCAACATATTTACCACAATTTTGAAGGCATACATAAAAAGACAAATGAATCAACAGAGATCTGAGACCTAAAAGTGAGTAATCCAAAAGCGCCTTTGTGGAATAGTCTGCTGATACAAAACCATAAGAAAACCGTAACATGTGCAAAAGAGAGCAAGCAATCCTGTCAGAAAAAGATACAAGAAAAAACTATGTTAAAATGGAGCAGGCATCCTCTCAAAAAATGATTAAAAAAAGGCTATATTCGGAGAAGGCAAAGTTGCGTACCACTGCAACAGAATAGTTGTGGAAACGTTAAATGCTGGAGGTTGAGGCTGACATCACCTGCATCGTTGCCATATGAGGCCGCCATATCTCACTTCGTATCAGCATGTGCTCTGCTTGTATTTGATCTTTGCATTGCCTAGAATAGCTCAAATCATTGCTTTGCAAATCCCATCTTTTCGAGCTTCCCTTGCCCATCATCCCGTTTCAATACGGAGGCGATGCCCTCCTGTACGAATTGAAGCTATCAGCCTACGCTTTCTCATGGACAGAGAGGTGCGTAGGTACTGGTATGGGCTCCGCTTGGGTGAGGGATTCGCCTGCTGCCTGTAGTGTGTCAACTTGACATGTGTGACGGTCCTTCGCCTGACACTAGTTACTATGCAAATACTTAGCACAAATTCCCCAAGATCCACAGGTGCAGAACCTACGTATTGTCCCAAACCCCAAATAAGCACGTTGGAGCATCCCTAAGCTACTGGTCTCTAGCTCAGAAAAAACCTTCACCTAGAAGCAACTCAACGTGACCAACGTCAAGTCCACATGAGCTTCATCAGTGCCCACTCACTAGTGTTGAGTGCTTAACACTCGCCGTCACAACCTGTGCCACCAGAGCCTCGGTATCCCACAGCTTACTAAGGAGACAAGTGTTCATGTATGTTTTCAATTATTCTTGCTCCTTCTTTGTGCGGATCCGCCTGCATCTGTGTGTCTGGACATGCCACTGAGATCGCCACTAGACCTGCCTCTCCCTCCAGCAGAACCTGAGATGAAGTAGCCGGAGCCTCCTAACCTTCAGGAAGGAATCATATTCTATACATCCATCCCATTCCAAGCTAGGTAATCATGTTCCAGAAGCAACGATTCCGCCCATGAGAAGTAAAAGCAAAAATTTTATAAACGCAAGTTTCATGCTAACAAAAGCTCTAAACTAGATGGCAAATTGCACAAGCTTGCAAAAAAAACCCTAAACCAGATGGCAGATTATGCAAGCTTGCAGAATAGAGTGGGCGACCACAATCCGACCATGAATTGAATGACGACCCAAAATCTGAGAACAAAATAGACGACTCATAGAAATACGCCATAAATTCACTGAGGCCCTTACAATAGAACAGATCATATCAAATATTTGAGATTCGGGCTGCAATCTCTTGCAAAAGCTTAGTCTGACGAAGATTTCATAAGATAGGTTAGGATACATGCTTCCATGCCCATCGCTGAAAAACAAAATAGAGTGCAACGGATTCCGGACTCCGATTCAAATGATTGTAGCTTTGTTGGGAAGATGTCATCCTCATCTATAATTCATCTGAAGGACACATTCCTATTTGGATCATTGAGAAAAAGTTATGGCCAGTTTATCAGAAATACCCCTAAAACAAGGGCATTTTCACAAATTTGCAAAGAAATAGGGGTATTTTTACAATTTTCCCAAAATACAATCTTTTATGGTATGGTATAAATTAGGAAAACTTATTAAAATGCCCTTAGGGTTTTCCTGATTGACCAAAATGCCCCTGGGCTTTCAAAAATTACAAAAATGCCCCTCGGGCAGTTACGGGCAGGGAGAGGAGTGCCGGTCTGCCGGATGAAGCTATGATAGACCTGGCCGGATGAAGCTATGGCGGATTTCGCCAAGCTGTGGGCGGCCGAAATAGAGGTCAGTTTTGTAAGCATGTTGTGCAATACATCTATGCTGAAGAACAGAGTATAGACACTGGCTCCAACTTTCAATTCATGTATGGACCATTCTTCCTTTACCAAAGAGGTTAGCAGTTTTGTAAGCCTGCAGTGCAATTCATTTATACTGAAGAACTGAGTATAGACACTGGCTCCAACTCTCAATTCACTTATGGACCATTCTTCCTTACTAAAGAGGTTAGCACGAGCAGCTTTCCACATAAGCTTCACCAGTTCAATACTCTTGAATTATTTCTTAAGATTCTCTGCGAGGTGCGTCAAACAATATCCATGCACTCCATTTTCTCCCAAAACAGAAGATACACCTTTCACAATTCCTTTCTGTCTATCAGATAGAAACACAATCGCTCTATTTGATGGCAAGCAACCATGAAGTTGAGTTAAGAACCACCTCCAATTATTGTCATTCTCAATGCCAGCTACTGCATATGCTAGTGGAAACAAACTCCCAAGAGCATCAACCGTAGTGGCACTGAGCAAGATTTCTCGGTATTTGCTTGTTAAAAATGTGCCGTCCAAACCAATTATAGGGATTGGTTAAGGGCAAGAATGTCAATCTGTGGCCAGGCGAAGGGACTTCCTTCTGCTTCGATTCATGAGCAAGGATTCATGGCCTTCCCAGGTAACCCGCATCTAAAATCTTTTGAATATAATCTGGTAGGAAAGTTCTTTCTTTTATTTCCCAATTCCTACTGGCTGAAGTATTTAGGATGTGAGTATAGCAAGCAGATAGCTCTGGTCTATTTGTTTCCTTGCACATTGAAAGCCATCTTTATAGAATCTGGATAAATGCTAGGATCCCTCTACGATTTATATTTTTAAACCGGGCTGTGGAGAGTAGTTTGGTTGGTTGTGGCTTGTTCTAAGCTCGACCAGCTTATGGTAATCGTAGAAGGATTTAATGATGCTTTTATCCTATGATTTGATTTTTAAGTTTATCAATTTACTGGATACTTTTGGAGTCATGGTTGATTATTGGGAGGTGGCAGCTCCATTGGAATAGAGTGGCATTCTATTTTATGTAAATTTGCCTTCTTGCTGGATGTTCTAAATATTTTTGGGATCTCTAGTTTACCTAGCAAAATATGCTGTTGGATTAGAAATATATAAAATCATGTGGCGGGAGACACTTGATTTTACTGAATGAAGTTTTATGATAGAGGGCTGATGAGGATTCTAGAGGCTTCTCCAACAATGCACCATGTTCTGGGTCATATTCTTTGTAGTCTAGTTGTTGGCTGGGCTTGTTTATAGTGGTTCCTATTCATGGCAACCTAGGAGATTTGCACAGTCTTTATGTGACTTGGACAACATTATCTGCATAATTCTTCCTAGCCGATATGTTTTTTCTGTTCCTGCTGATTGCTCAGGAATTGCTAAGTAAATTGGAGATTTTTCTTGGGGTTAATCTATATCTGGCCGAAAAGAGTAACATGGATTGTTATGGCGATGTGAGCACCATGGATTTGTTGCAGGAAAAACAAGAGTTATTCCTCTAGTACCTATCTTTGGGGGAAGATGGTGACTTTTCCCTGTAGTAACCTAAAGTTGGGGAAGATGTTGAGTAGCTCTTCTTCAAGTACTTGACTTTTACAGGTTGCTTTTATTGTT
>JAANSK020265550.1:0-12007 GCA_011763485.2 Isoetes engelmannii
GCTCAGCCCTCCTGAGTATGCCACGTGCCCGGAGGGCCCGACCCAAGGGTTCGACCCGTTGGGGAGGGGAAAGTCCCTGGCATTATACGATGGGAGCATCGTATAGCGTCAGGGAGCGTCACAACAACGCTACCTGCATATGCATTTTCCCATGAAGAAGAGCACATTGATAGCTTCTATCCGCATGGGGGTGCATCACCTCTGCATTGAGATAGGCAGATGAACGCGGGAGGCACGTGAGGACAGGATTTGTTAATGTTGACAGCATGAATGCCGTGCTCTTCTTACTTGTCTGGAATTTGATCATATTCGGGCACGACATGTTCAGTTAGTCCCACCCAACTACATACTACATGTGTTATTAGATACGGTCTCCATGGAGCTTATTGGGATCATATCTTAGGTCATGGATATGCGCTCTCAAATATGTTCCCAACATGGGGTTGAATTGTACCCTTGTCTTCATTATACAGTTTGTCAGCATACTTACTACTGCCCTTTGAGTAGGGTTTTTTAATCCTGACAGTAATATGCTTGTTATTCTCATTGTTTGAGTCCATAGGCCATTTGTCTGTGTGGACGATGTAAATAAATTTTATTCTATTCCATTACATTCCATTCCATTCTAAAAGTCCAAGTAGAAAATCACAGGCATGTTGTTTTGACTTCATACGACCAATAATAATGTAGGCATTCAAAAAGATGTTCATACCACTGCACTTGGTTCAGATAGCATTTTGGTGATATAATTATTTACAAGCATAATAATGGTGCAACCAATAGGACTGCAATAGTCTGATACAAATGTGTCATTGTCTGATTCATACATTCAAGCTGCAGTAACTTAAACAGATGAAGAACTGATTTCAAATCTCTAGGTTGTGCACTTGTTGAGATTATTGCATTCAAAAAAGTTACATGAGGCACATGGATGTTGTCAAACAACTCACTTGCCTAATTGATGTTACCACATTTTTATACATGTCTGTGTGTATTGCCATCAAATGCATCGGACTTGCTTTAAAATCTTAAGATTCCTCCACATATAAATTTGGTAGCACAATATCCTTGTATACAACGCGATTAGAACAACTCAAAACGTCAAGCTTCGGATTGGATGCAACAATAATAGTCAATAGCTGGCTTTTTGCCTTGTTTCACATACTATCTTTGTTTTAAAGAGGGAAAAAGGCAGATAAGATGATCATCATTGGCTGAAGCAAACAATAAAATAAGAATTTATGTTCAAATTCCAAAAACTGCAGAATTTGCAATTTCTCATATTGGTCTTTAGAGATGCATATCCCTTGCTATTGTATAACATTAAAATCATGGATTAGCCGACCACAATTTGTTGCTATATAACCTCTGTATATGCACCTTTCATGTGCATCTCTTGCACAACATCATTCCGTAGTTCTACAAGAAGGTAAAAGAGCCACCGGCTGGATCCAATATTTACTTATACAAGCTAGCATAGAGTTTGGAACTACTAAAACTATGTTTGAAGAAAGGTTTCTAATATTTATGTAGCATAGTTGGAATAGGCCAAACACAAAAGTTACGTACTAATGAAGTTCAAGCCCATGGTGTAAAGCATGGTATGTTATACAAGAAGTTTGCATTTCTACGTGGATAGTCATAGAGGACATAATTCATATGCACGTTCTTAGAGCGATTGTCTCAAGTTCCATTTTGTGTCTCATAAATTCCGAGAAACGAAATAACGTTATAGCTTGTTAGATATTATTTAGCACACAAAGTGCTTACTTGGATTACAACACTTTTTTGCCTGCGTTATTAGCAATGCTAGCAACCACCTTAATAGAAGAAATAGAGAACAAAAAAGATGATATACAACTCCATTTCCGGCAATTGATCATTTGGAAGACCTCATTTTAATGAAAAAGAAAAACCCAGTATAATGTAGGAACTAAACTACACCAACATAGGAAGGTGTCGTTGTTGCATGCCTTTCCTAGTTTTTCCACTGACTTATTATCTTGTTCTAAAACCATCTAATAGTCGGCCAAATGCTATTTGATCCCACAACTTTAGTTCTTATTATCTTGTTCTAAAACCATCTAATAGTTGGCCAAATGCTATTTGATCCCACAGCTTTAGTTCTTATTATCTTGTTCTAAAACCATCTAATAGTCACCCAAATGCTATTTGAGCCCACAGCTTTAGTTCTGTTAGATGTGCAAGATGAAACAACCAAAATCCAAATGGGAACACGAGATGACTTGAAACAATCAAAATCCAAATGGGAACACGGGATGATTCCGATATAGCTTTAATAAACCACTTTTCAAGATTGATCTCAACTATGGGATCACTATAAACTTGAGGGGCGGTGTGTCCCCATTGTAGAAAAAACACAAAGAAACGAAAAGAGAGGAAGCAATACGCGAGAGGGAAAAACTCTGGCTCCCGATCAAATGAAAGATTGAATGGATTTTTATAGATATGACCTAAAAAGTGGAACCCGTCCAGGCAACGTTCAGAGGACTGCGGAGAGATAATATACGGATTGAAGAGAGCTGCAACATATTATTCCGAATGCAGAAAAGCTCAAGCTTATCGATGCAGCGGCTTGAGTACAAAATTCCCCACATGCACTTCCGTCTTTTGCAGCTGGTATGCTGAACGCAGCACATGAAGAACATGATATGAGAAGGTAAGCCATAATCTGCACACAATTTCACTTATTTATAAAAATTACTCACTTAATATCAGAATGTGCATCTAAAGCCATAGATCTTACCTGATCTCCCGAAAAGCTGACACATTCCACAAGAGGAGATGGAAACAACATGCTTTTTTTGTTCCCAAGGCTGATACATATGCAAATTCCTTGCAAAATCGAGTATATGCAGGATACGAGATTGGCCATAGCTAGGTACCTGAACAAACATGGCAGACACTAGATCAGAAGCAACTTTTCGCTATACTTAAAATAGTTAATTTAGGCTTACTGGAAGGAAGTGATGGCTCTGTATGTATAACTTGTGGATTTATTGTTTCCAATCATGAGGGAAAAAGCAACGAGGCTGAACAAAAAGCCAAGGGCTCTCAGCACCAAATTTAAGATACTGATACAAATAAGATTGGCCCGTATTTCCACTGATGGCAGGGGGAGGGGCTGTGTATTGCACTCTACCCTTGCAGCCTGAAGGGGGGGGACTGTGTAATGAACTCTTTCCCCTGCAGCCTGATCCATGTCGATAATCGCTACTCAACTGCACATCCTAAAATCCTCACAACCCATAACCTGGCCTGGTTAATATAAAAAAGAACGTGGTACATACCAAAATTATACACTAAAGAATGCCAATGTCTACTCATTAACATTCTTTGATGCTTGGACCTACAACGTGTGGCTCATGTAGGCTACATGCTACCTCAAATCAATTTAAATAGGCTGCAATCATACTCAAAAAATTATCTGATTTTATATGGATCTTTTTAGCAGAGTTTTTTGTTAGAGTTTATCTGGACATCCTATGTCAAGTTGAATAAAAAGAAGTGTTTATTTAGGTGCCTGATGCCTTTTTGAGCTTCATTTTCAAGGTGTTCAGGGAGTGTTAAGATCCTCCTGGCTACCTGCTGCATGAGTTTGCTCCTTGATTGAGACATATGGGCAACATGATGCGCAAGTACCACTGTTTCCAGGCCTTTTCTCCTTGGCAAAAGTTGTATGGCTGGAGGCTTATATACAGTTAATTTTTTTATGTTTTTGATTGTTTAATTTGCCACTTTTAATTAAGGTATGTATAATATAGTTAAGTGCAAGTACATGCAGTTATGAGCACTTTTTGGAAGCCTGCCAACCATGATCCAACCACGATAGTTCTCCCAAGTACTATTGGCTGAGGAGAGATTCAGAAGAAAATAAACTCTTGACATTTGGAAATCGCATGAGAAGAAAATAACAAATGAGCCAGTAGGTGGTAGTTATGGTGCAGACCATTACTAAGAGACATAAGCATTTGGTTGATTTTGAGAATAATATCCTGGAAAGTGCTCTTAAAAATTAACCTACAGACAGATGGTGCATTTCCTACTTTAAAGGACTATTAAGTACTCTTGCAAGCCTGACACTTCGACGTGTTTTTCTGTGCAATTTCTGATGACTAATGATAATCCCCTTGATGTTTCTGTGAGTTAATGATTATGCTCATGAATCCCATCTCCTATTTCTTTTTATACTAAATGAAAACTTTCTGAGCATTTTGATTGTGCTAATATTTTTGATCAATGAAAATTCTTGATCGAATTCTGTTTGTATAGAAATCAACGGGAGTAGGGAATTCTGTGCTAATAAGAAAGGCCAGTAATATGCTGTAGTTGCCTCCATCCAATTTCTACGTGCTTCGTTCAGAATCACTCCTTGTAAAAGCATCATATGCTGAAGCCCATGTTGAGATGTGGTTGGATACATAGTATACAGATATGAGGGAGCTACAGCATAATACCCCAAAGGCCAAGAAGCTCATGCTTATTGATGTTCCAGACTGAACATAGAACTCCCCACATGCTGTTACATCTTTGGCAGCTGGTGTTATACTTGTAGCAGCACATGAAGAACTTGACATGAGAACATAAGCCATGACCTGCTTCACTTATCTTAATAACTCATATTATTGGATATTAACTGCTATATAAATCCAGATATATCTTACCTGATCTCCCACAAAAGTTACACACGCCACAGGAGGTGTTGGAAGCAAGCCTCTTCTATTTGCAAAACTGACGCATGTGAAAATTCCTTGAAGAAACTGAGTATAAACATGCCAAGATATTGGTCGCAACTAGAAACCTGAGCAAATATCATATGCAATGGCAACTAGAAACCTGAGCAAATATCATATGCAATGGCAACTAGCCAATGCTCTGAAAACAGATTTTCTTTTATGTGGGTTATGCTTACTGTAATGAAATGTAGCTTCTGTATGTATGGCCGGATTTGTTGTATCACATCTGAGACACTGGCACAAATATTGACCGTGTTAGGGCCATTTCGCCCATGATTTGAATCCATTATTTCCTTTAATCCGTGCTCAGGCTTGCAACTTAGAAAGACCGCACGCTGACCTAGTCAGGGACAAAAGGATGACATGGGCCTCTGGAGTCAACCAAAGTCATACTTAATTTAAGGGAATCTACCGCAATGACCATTGTTTATATCAAATGTCGGTAACCCATTAATATTCAATTGAAACATAATTTGTAGTTGTAGGAAATGTGTTGCCTCTTGTATAAGGAATGTGGTTGCCATGCAACATGTAATATACCTGCCCATATGTGGCTCATTGCAGATGCTTTCTTGACTCACAACATGGAGCACACCTCCCCATATATGGCGCAATGTAGATGCTTTATTGGCATAATGTGGTTTCTATAGTCATATTTGCACATGATTGGATACTTACCTCACCACTTGCTCAGTATGGAAGGTGATTAAGGCAAGCAAGTCCGAGCCACATAATCAACAACATAATAGACATGGGAGGACAGGAAACTACACTCACATCTCCACCAAGCAAGGTCTCTAAAATCAAGAATTCAAGGACCAAGACATTTATGCTTTTGCAATACGACCATTTTAAAGGGAAAAGCCTCTCAGTACTAATTAATTGCCCTCATTACATTTGTATCATTTTCCAAAACAACTCTTGCCCAATCATTACTTTAGGGCATTAACTTGCTGGGGTTTTTGCACACATTCTTGCCCGTTTGTCTCCTCTTTTAATAAAAAAAAAAAAAGAAAAGACACCATGTGATTGAAAGTGGAGTCGATCTGCATTATGGCTAAATATGTCTTATGGCTAAATTGTGGCCCTTTGGGCCAGGACCAAACTGGAATATTCCACCTGGAATTAAATCCTAGCCACTATGATGGGAACCCTAAATCTGGAATACCAATAGTATAAAAATATGCCCAAAAAAACAAACTAAACGAATACACGATGGATACTCTTACGTATTTGAATTCCATCCACCTTCTTCACAGAATGTGAATACAATAATACACAATGGATTATAGTGAGCTCCTGCTTAGGAATCGAACATGAGTAAACCGAGCATCAAACATAGCATGATCTTTAGCTGCAATTTTGCAATGAACCTGTAGATCCACCGCGAGGAAGCAGATCTGCATCAGCCTTACCTGTTCAAGAAGCTCAAGAATACAAATTGCTGCTCCCTGCATATACTGCTCCCTTGAACTGAGAAAAAGGAAGGATGCAATTGAAATCTATAACCTGCAAAATTAATATCACATCCTTAAGAAAGCAACTGAGAGTTTTACAAGCAAAGTGAATCTATATGGTAATATTTAATAGCAAACAATTTCAGAAATATTTGATGGCTATTCTGTCTGAAATGAATTTCTAAACTGGGAATATCAACGGCCTACATATCCAGTGATGACGATTTAAGCTTTGCAGGCCGACGAGTAGGTTGAAACGTATATGCAAAGCTCTGGTTTTTCTTGGGTGCAGAGCTTTGGTTTTTCTCGTGTTTTCTTGGTGCTTTGTTCTTCCTTTTGGCATACAGTTTGGGGTATGGGAGATTATCAAGATATAATGCATAACTAGTATTTGGTTCGTAGCTCATGAAACGGAAGTGCAGATGTGGGCACCGACCACATGTGAGAAGCATAGAACCAAAACCGGAATCTGGGGAAAGGCATAGAATCAGAATCTGGGAATCTAGGACGGGCAGAATGTGTTCTTCTTGAAATAGAATAGATTATTCTATTCTATTCTTGTAATCAGAGTTTGATTTTTCTTGTTCAGATTTGCTTTGTATATTAGCCACTTACATTACATTCTGCATGAAAATGTTGGATAAATATGCAGAATATTGGGTAAATGTCTAGGAAAATTGAATGTAAAATCTACTTTACATTCCTTAAAATAATCACTGCCACGTTCAAAATATAATATGAGTGGTTTTTACGTAAAGGTGAGTGAAGATGCAATGTGGCACCCAGTATTGGTGAAGGGTCTCTGCTGACGACAAGGATTCCGGTCTGTGCCCGCCATGGCTGCCCGCCATAGCCAAAGGGTTTCTCATAAAGAAAAAAATATAGAAAATTAGAGATGTGCAGGGTTCGAAATTTTATGAAAAGTAAAGTAAATAAAAATCCTTTTAGTCTTGAGATGAATAGGACATCTCAAATTTCAACAGGACGTGTCTAATTCAATATGAAAAAATAGGACAAAGTCCAATTTCCTTAGAACAAAAAATTCCACATAAAGATAACAACACATAGTTTTGATTAAGCAGAAACTTCATAATGTTTTATACAAGATGGTCATTTGTAGCATTATAGGTTTGAAAACTTGACATCTTTTTTCATATTCCAACACTATCAGCAAAGTCAAACCACAATCATCAGAACCATTTATAGTAACATTCAGCCATGCATTCAACATCTTGCTTTCCATCCTGTTTGCGAACTTATCTTTTATAGCAGTTCGATGACTAACCATAGTCTCGCATATGGCATTACTGGCGCATTGAACAAGCGTGACCTGTATCAATTTCAACACAGTACTACAGGAGTTTCATGTGTGGCTCCTCAAGTTTCATGTGTGGCTAATTTGCTTGAACATATAATTTAAATTCAGCATACTCTCTTTGGCATACACCATGCTTATTGTCTGACATAATGGACGCACCATCTAATCTGAATCCACCAGTTTAGACACATCTAAATCAGCCTCGCATAGATAATCAACTATAGATTTTTACAAAGTGCCTGCATCAGCGTCATGCACTCTTAACAAACCCAAAAAAGTTCGATGGCATTCACGATGCTCGATATAGGAGACACATAACACAATATGCTGTCGCGTAGCTATGTCACTGGACTCATCAACTGATATACCAAAGAAAGGACTTGCATTGATCTTCTTCAATAAAGTTTGATGTATACTCATGTTGATACACAATACAAATTCTCTACATGCCTAGTCATTTTGGTACAGGTTCTGGTAATAGATGGGCATTCAGCCACTTGAAGAAGTCAGATCAGGTAAGAAAAATCTAGCATTGACAAATTCCTTCGTGTTACCGTATAAGCAGTTCTGAACGAGTTGAGAATAACGCCATCAACGCTGCTATGCATCTTTTGAATAGCAGCCACTATTTGCTTGTCCTTTTTATCTACATTCTCGTGCCACTCCATCGCTTTTTTTGTGTGTGGCTATCCGTGCATGCAAGCAAAAAGCTTGAAGTCCTGAAATTGCAAGAACCTCCATTTGCAAATTGCCTATTGCATGTATATTTAAATACAACATTCAAATGCATTAATAAATTGCGTATTGAGATGATTCGAGTTTGGATAGTGGGTTAACTGAGAAAGAGTATTTTTCACACACTCTACAAAAGACAAGATTCAGATCATCGTCATAACGCAACCACTTCCATTTTTTTTTCCCATAAACGATTATAAGAACGGTATCCATCACTTGGCTCTTCTTCATCATTTTCAATTATCTATTTTGAGGCAGCATTGGCATCTTTTGCTTCAGGTCCTTTACTAGCTGGAGTTTCAGCGAATGCAGTAGATGTTCTTTTTGCAAAGAAATTGATGGGTCCTAAGACCTTGTCCTTTTTCCTCTTCATTTTGACTAAGATAATCTATTTTATTAACAAAATGAAATCATTAACAAGAAAGAAAAAGCAATAGATATAGACAAACACGTTTAAGCACAATTTCATTATTTATGGACTTTAGAAAAGTCCATAAATGTCCCAAATAATAAAAACAGTAAAAAAAATGTATGGTTTTCGCTACTATTAAGGCACCTAAATATCACAACAAACGTCTGGAACTCACATTTCATATTAAGATTTTGGAATAAAAACATTCACCTCGCAAGTAAAACATTTGGGGAAAAGGCCCATGCCAGGCCTCTCTAATAGGGTGATCCCCTGAATTGACACAAGCAGTCAATATAACACAAAAATAAATATCATGAGAAGTTCATCATGAGGAGCAGGGAAGAAGATTTATCCTTTTCCCCTTGTTCTGCTTGTGCCTCTCCTTCGTTTGCTCCCCGTTTTGCCTTAGCTATGTCTGGTCCGGAACCTTGCAAATGAGCAGTCTTCTTAATCCTTGTCACTTCTGCAGAACAAGAAAGGTAAAGATTAGAAAAGGTAAAGAGTATGCATCATATGGACATACACAGGCTAGCATCTGAGCATGTTAGCAGGGGGGCTCTCCTAATCTTTTTTTTTTTAGTGCCTAATGTTTTTGTCGACCCATGTAGGAACCCAACATCGGCTCCACATTAGTGCCCTATCATCTAGAGGTAACATTAAAATGTCATCAATATTTGAAGAGCCAATTTTGTGTAGTGGATGGATGCAATACTATACCAGAAAGGACATGCAGTAGGATCAGAGAGCATGTCCCTATAAGGAACCAAAACCAACTAGGTTAATTATTAGAGAAGAGTCCATCGACTTGCGGGGAACCCTTCAAACAAGCTTGCCAACACACTCAAATTATTGAGCGCCTTGGTGTAACATATTCAGCACTCATTGGGGGATGGTAACTATTCTATGAACTGCTATATCACTGCAAGAATTTAGAAAATATCCACAAATCCAGGTTTTGTTCAAAAATAATGAAATTGTGCTTGTTTATTGTATTTAAAAGAACTTTGTGACTTACCTCTTAGAAGTGTAGCAGAGCAACAGGTGGACGAAATAGTAAGCTGGATAATGACATGTCATTATTCATTGTGCAAAGAATGTAACTGGCATGGACCCTATCATAAATAAAATATTGTAAACACGAATGTGTCATTGCTTTGAAAAGAATAAAAAACTGGAAACTATTGTACCTGTGGGCTATTGGAAGTTGAATGGATCGCGTGGCCTATCGGCCCTGGCCATGGATGAACCTATTTTCTTCTCTACTCTGTTCTACCTTCTGCTCTGCTATTCCCATTCCCGGCCACCGCCCACCGCCCGCGTCAAACCAAGGAAAAACCAAGATGTTAACGCATCAATGGGCTGCCCGTTGGAGAACCCACTGATATGTCCACAACTATTCACCATTACATTCAAATTGTAATTTGAATGTAATAGTGAATAGTTGTGGAGCCAATCCCTTCCCTTCCGAGTAGCCATATCTGAGTAGCCACAGATAACTTGCAAAGTGCAGGCATGCATTAGCTCCATTGAAAAGCGCAAATAAAAAAGGCACATGCGGGCTTTTTTCAAACCCATTTTAATAAGGGCTTTATCTGCATGACGGGAGGCCTCAAACTGTTCATAATGTAAATAAAGTCACATATGACTTAAGCACTTGATCTCAGTGCCACATAGTATACAAATTTAGAAGTTTGATACGTCAACATGGATTTTGCAACCAGGAAAGAAACACGCTTGTTCTTTAAATTTCAGAGTCATCACTCCCCAGACCCAGGCCACGCAGCAACAGTGAGTGTACTCACACCCACATTTCGGAGAACTCTCAAGTTTGCTGTAGCAAGCTTCATATGAGATAAAGTAGGAATTAGAACATTGAATGAACAAAAAACATACCCTCAAGTATATCTGGAGTTGCAATGGTAGTGGCATCAACAAGAACCACAACGGGCGGGTAATCAAGTGCCACAACATCAAAAGCGGTGGCTCGTATGCAATTAGGAGTTTGAACACCTGCAGGGAAATGAGAGACCTGAGCTTACCATGTTACCTTTTAAGAAGTGAACATTCAGTATGTTGAAGTACAATAATAGCAACTAGCTATCGCGACATTGTGTCGTTACACACTACTATTGGTGTCATTATCTAGTTTATCCTTCGATACTTAATCAAATAGCTTTACAAAGCACAAAGAGTTGTTAAACACTATATTAGTAACCCAACAATTTTAACCCTTAGTAAATAAAGCTCTTAATTGATCCATTTAGAAAGAATAGTTCAGCCAATAGTATAACATATCTTTGCAAATCCTCATAACTACATACTTCCAAAGGTTTTATCTATTATGTTAAGACAGGTATCTAAGTGAGCAATGCCATTGCCCCTTTTTCGTGGAAAAAAATAGGAACCCAAGTTTTTTTTAACTCATTAGCAACAACAACATTTGATATCTGGGCACGTTGGAGAATCAAGTTTAGATTCATTAGGAAAAATGCACTGAATCTGTATTTAACAAGAATTGGCTCGCCAAAGGCGATAACCCATCAACCAACTGCGCACCATGTGTGCCTTTGACAGCCCCACCTTTCCCATCTTCATATTATAGCTTTTTCCTGAAGTACTCAGCATCCCTTCCACTGCTATTATGCTCTCTAATCACCTATAAGGCAATGACATCAATAGCATAATTGTGAGAAAAGACCAATTTTTTAAATCCACACGACTCAAACAAGCCCTAAAATATTGACTATGAGGGTTCTTAAAGAGACTATAAACATTTACCCAGATCACCATTGCACCTTTTTGTCGTGTAATATCCGCTGCCTTTTGCACCATTGGGGCTATGGTCAACCACCAGCAACATAAAAAGGATGTCCCGGATCAAGAAAGTCATTCTACAAAGTGCAAACAGCTAGAAAGTAAGAAAATTCATCAGCATAAAAGATGTGAAGAATACAATATACCTGCATGCCTACCACTAGTAAAGCCATCTTATTCCAGTCTGGTCCCATCAAAATAACCCTTAAATAACTTGTCCCTACTCTAAATCTGCTTATATATACTGGAAAGGAGCAGGTTCTTGTGTCAAATCATTGGATGTCAGACTTAATCAAGAATTATAAAGTGGAATTGTCAGCATCTCAATCAGTTATGATATTCTACCATTGCCAATATCTAGCACTATAACAGGGGGTTACTTTTAGATTTTTATACGTTTTTTTACATAGTTTTTCTATGATTTTGTTGTTGTATTTGTTGAGGTGTACTAAATAGTATTTCTAGAGTGCATCCTTTATGGGTCATTGATTTTCATTAGCTAAAACAATCCGAG
>JAANSK020265561.1:0-12006 GCA_011763485.2 Isoetes engelmannii
TGTCCAAAATGCGTGACCTCGGTTGTACGTCCTCGGCCAGATATTTGGCACGTAAGGCCTCGGCCCGTCGGACGGGCCTCGGCGGCCTCGGCCTTACGTGCCAAATATCTGGCCTCGGACGTACAGCCTCGGTCACGCATTTTTGGTTATCACACTCTGCTAGTCCGATAACCTTACCTTTCCTCCATTTGCAAAGTTTATGTGAAGTATAATGGCTACCGCACCTTGTTCTCCACTGCACTGCATCTTCTTCTCCATTGCACTGTATGTACCTCTCGCACAAAGAATAAGATGCTTGTAAGATAATCAAAGCTGCAAGAAGTTTTTTTTCCCTTGCAATCACATGCAACTAATCAATAAAGAGTTGCTTAACCATTGTAGGCTTGTTAAAGCAAAACCTACATATATAGACCGGTCTAATTGAATCACGATCATAGATGAATACATATGCAATTGCAACTTCATGCAAGAAGAAAATAGGTGTTATATAGTGGTGCCGGAAATACAATAATTGATTATGGCACCGTTACTATCTGTATTTTCATTCATGTATTGTCAATTAGGTCCACGATCTAGATTCCAACTTGGATATAAGGAATGATTTCAGATTTGCAGGAAATCATCAATGCTACTGATCACATCTACAAGGAAGAGCTCACGATTAGCATTAGGACATACAAATACCTGCAAATTGTCCTTACATTATTTCAGGTGAAACACCTTCAATTTTTCTATCAGTTGTTTTATATTGAGAAGATAAATTTACATGTAATGGCTACTAATGAAGAGAGCAGACTTCAATTAGTCAAAGATAATGTTTTTACTCTAAAATTATTCTTTCCCAATTAGAAAATAGCCCATTCTTACGGATATCATCTTAAATTTATGGAAGAGATCAGATTGAAGAATATTTTCTTGAATGTAGAATGCTCTCCTTCTTCTGTACACCCAAGCCTGCTCTAATAACATGTCAAATTTGAGAGAGAATCAATAAGATCTTCATACTTATCGGATTAAGCAGTTAAAGGCATTGGTTACAGATAGAGGAATGTCAAATTAAGGAAAGATTACTCAATAATTACGAAGATCTTATTGATTAACTATCAATTTTGGCATAGTATTAGAGCAGGCTTAAAGGCTTAGGCATACACGAAGAACGAGAAGATTCTGCATGCAAGAAAATATTCTTTAATCTGATCTCTTCCATAAATTTATGATGGTATCTGTAAGAATGGGCTATTTTCTAATTGGAAAAAGTTAATATCAGAGTAGAAACATTACCTCTGACTAAATGAAGCTTGTTCTCTTTATTAGTAGCCAATATCTGCGTTACATGTAAATTTATCTTCTTATTATAAAACAAACGATAGAAGAAATGAAGGTGTTTCACCTGAAAAAATGTAAGGTGTTCCTGATGCTAATCTTGAGCTCTTCCTTGTAGATCTGATCAGCGGCATTGATGATTTCTTGAAAATCCAAAATTATTCCTTATATCCAAACTGAAACCTAGATCGTGGACCTAATCGACAATATTTGAACGAAAATACAGATAGTAACGGTGCCATGATCAAATATCGTCATTCCTGGATGCATTAGTTTTTCTTGTATGCCAAGGCACAAATTAAGAATGCAGATTCATTTGCCATAATCTTGGATAGTCAGTCATGGAATAATATTTTAATATTCTAATGTAAAATTACCTAAAGCTTAGTACGTGACTTACAATGGAGCTCAATTGATGAGATTTGTAACATTTTGGGAAACAGGATCTTGCATGGCACTTACAGCTGAGGAAGTCCATAGTGCTAATTCAAGAGCTCCAAATGCCACCTGGGCATGCAGGGCAGACTTTGGCAAACGTGAGGGCAGCAATCAAATTTATTGAGAAAGCATCTCAAATAGACATTGCATTGGAAGCATGCATTTTTCCATGCAGATGCCTTACACATTACTATATTCTCGGAGATAAATCATTTACAACCCAAGGACTGAAGTTTCATGTTTAACAAGTCAGAATTGATAATGGCTAATATGCAACCAGTCAGAATGTTTTAGAGATACCAAAAAACGGACCCTCCCATTCATTCTTAATTTGCAGCTCTAAAGATTACAACCCTAGACAGTTAGGCAATTGCTAATACATCAACTTTAAGATTAGGTTTCTTTAGTTTTGCTGCCAATAGCTTCTCATAGCCATTCATGATCCGACTCAACGAACTATGCCAAAAACCCTTACTACAGAGAGAAATGCCATGCTTGATGTTATGTTTCTATTGTCTCAAAATGTATGGTAGCACCAGTATGCAAACCACATAATATTGAACAGTAGAGAAGCATGGCTTAGAATATAAGATATCATGGCAATCATTCCAGAAAGCAACCTTAGCATCATTGCAGCATGGCATCTACCACCACGACCTTGAGCTATGAATCATGAAGTAGACTTAAGTTATTTGCCTCCTTACATTTGTGTAGCAGATGCCATGGAGAAACTGACTCTGTGTAGACCTTTTATATCACCGCAAAATATAACAAAGAAAAATGCCATGTCTAAATACAGTTTCAGATCTATGTGATCTATATGCAGGACCTTTGATTTGCAACCTTAGCATCATTGCACCATTGCGTCTACAACCATGACCTTGAGCTACGAATGTTGAATAGACATAAGTTGTTTGCCTCCTTAAAATTCAAACATTTGTGTAGCAGATGCCATGGACAAACTAACTTTGTGTAGACCTTTTATATCACTGCAAAACATAACAAAGGAAAAAAAAAAAATGCCATATCTAGATACAGTTTCAGATTTATATGAAGGAGCTTTGATTTGCAAACTGAAAAAAGAACAAATGAAATTCGTCAAATATGCAATTTCATACCTGGTCTTTTTCATTTTGTTGTGAATGATGGTTTATTTGCCTTTGTCATCTTTAAGGCTTGAATGCAAGACTTGAGCAATAACATCACATGAGTCAAACAATCCATCAAAGCCTACAGAGATGGTCTCACTGATATCATTAACCTAATCGCTAGCTGACTACCATATCCCAAGGCATAACAAAAGTGTAGAAGCGTCTTCCTAACGCAGTTACGTCTAAAGAGTGTAAAGAGATCAAGATTGCAGTGTCATTATATAAGATCCAGCTAAATTGCACAAGCAAATATCATAAGTGAGAATCTACGTACATAGAAGTACCTACATCTTTTGATGATGATTGCCCTTGTTCCAAAGCATAACCCAATGGCATTATTATCGCATAAGCCCATCCAAAAAGTTATAGTTCATGTTAATCAAACTTGGGCTCAGAAAATGAATAAGAAATATGCATACAAACTTGGGCTCCTGGCATTCAATACAAACCATATCATACTTATGCTTGCTAAGATCATTCTAAAGTCCGTGTTGTTGTTCCTCCTTGCTGAGTCCACTTTTTAAAATCACAAATGAGCTCGCTGTAAAATTGAGATGCATAAGAATGACACTTTTGTATAAAAGCATGATAGCCAAAACTTTACCTCTTTTATCTCTGCTTAAACACAGTGCAGCCAATTTTGCAAAGCCCAAATCCTAAATTGATATCAATTCATTGTCTAAACTCAAAAAGGAATAAGGTGAAGTATTTCTGTTGGAGCTAAGCTACATCCCATTTACTTATCAGTTCTACAAATCACTCTTCTAGAAAAAATGAGGCCAGATATGGTAGATCTGGTCGTTATTGTCTCCAAATCCCGCAAAAAGAATTAAAATCCTGCAATCACATTGAATGTGGTGATGCAAGTCGTCACGACAACTAGATTAACATTCTTGAAAATAGAGCCAATCGGGACACGCCACGTGGCAGACATTATTATCCAACCTGACAATCAGGATGAACATTTTTTACGACTGCCTCCAACCGGTAAACAGGACAAAACTTCTTCCCTGTTCTTCGTTCCCTGTTCTTCTCCCCTGTTCTTCGTCCCCTGTGCTTCCGTTCTCCTCTGCGGCCTCTCTGCGGTTCTGCCATAGCCAAGGAGATTGAATCGCGCCTCTGCGGCCCCTCTGCGGCTCTTCCATAGCCAAGGATATGGGCCAAATAGACAGAATAGAGCTCTGCAGATTGTTTCAATACCAACAATCACGAGATTGAATCGCGCCTCTGCAGCCCCTCTGCGGCTCTAACTCCGGCACAGAAGATTGCTCTGCTTCAGTACCACACGATGCCGACCTATTACACCATTGGAGCTCTCAAGGATCTGGCAGTTCCGGTTTTGACTGTGGCATCGCAGAGCGCTGGAGGAGATAAATATGTGCTCAATGTTTCGAGCGCAGCAGGGTTTGAGTTTGAAAACATGGGTGAATAAAGCTGTGGTGAAATCGACTCTGCTCGATCAACCCCCTATTGCAGTTTATGCAGTGGAAAGTGTTCTTCTGCCGCCTGAGATTTTCTCTGCTGCTGCGGCCACTCCTGCTGGTGCTCCTGGTCCTTCTCCCGCCGGACCTGCGTCTGCCCCTGTTGTCGTGCCGCTGTAGAATGAAATGGGGTCGGCCACTCTGGCCTGGCAGTCGCCACGAGGCGACCTGGCATAGGAGGTCGCGCCTGACGGCGCTCCCGCTTATGCCAGGTCGCCTCGTGGCTCCTGCCAGGCCAGAATGGCCTCCCCCATTTCATTCTACATTACATCTTGTTTGGCTGAAACCCTTCCTCTTTCATTTTACGGAAAAGAGAAATGGCCATCTTGCCTTGTCCAATTTGGATACATGCAGAGATTGTGGCACTCCATGACAGTGTTGCCTTATTTAGACAGCTTTTAAATGGTGTTTTTTCTATCCTGTGAAAAATAATTTGCAGGTTGCTGCAATCGAGCAAGGACTCCATAAGAATAGGAAAAAAGCTGAGGCTTTCGACGAATTACCTCTATGTAGATGGTTTAATGCTTCTAAAGCATTTTTTTTTTCTAAAGATCTTCCGCATATGATGAAAGAGATTGCTAATTAAATTATCTGTGCATCGTTTTCCTAAACTAATCCAACTATATGCTTGTAGTCCATGAGACAGAATTGTGCATATGCATGTTAGTAAACATATGGTAGACATCCTCAATGCTGCCACACTTCATATACGTGTTAAGATGACCATTTCCTAGAAAACATTCTACGGTGAATTCAGTATTATACATGAGCCCCTCAGGGTAAGAGCTCTGACTTTTGCACAGTACTGCAAAATTGGGCCACATGCAATAGGATATTCATTTTTTGAATTCCTATCACCCACTCAATGTTTCTTGCATTTGCCTTTCCCTACATAATAGACGCGTCTTCCAAATGGCATTACTGACATTAGAATTATTTGTATTTCAAAAGAGACCGTGCTAGCCTTCCTAGAAGTTAAATCTATCCTACCAGTGGGCCTACGTGTGTACAGATAGCTATGTTTCACCATAGAAATTTATGAAATTAAATTGCACCTTCCATGACTTTGGCTTGAAGGCATATTTATGGCGATATTGGTCTCTTCCAGAAGCGCTTAAAGAGAGAGAGTATCTAAAATACTTATTCACGGTTGTAGCAAGAATAATCATGAACAAAAAAGCAAAAGCTAGGAAAATAGCAAAGGCATGCTTTCCAAAAAGGGAATACAAAGGTAGCTAAACTATATCACCTCATAAAGAAACCAACTTGAAGATTATTCACCGGCAAATGAATGTATTTCTCCTAGCATATGTACCCTTCTAGCATGCCATTCATGTTCCTATAGATGGAACGATGGTGCCCTCCATAGCCCAATTCACTGAAGCATTTTCGAATGCCTCTGAACATTGGCCTTTTCATCCAAGATAAAGGAAGAAGACTCTTTCCCAAAATGCTCCATTTGAGAAAAATCCCCATTGACATAAGCGAATAGGCCACCTTGTGGTACAAGCACTGCTTCGAACCCTAATAGAGAACGATTTTCCATTAAACCACACAAAAAAAAACCACTTCATATGGGTTAAGTAACCATCTCTATGTCTATTTCGGTTGAATCTTACCATATCTGTGTCTATTTCTGCTAAATCTTGTAGAAGCACAACAAATAGATGCCGAAATGAATAAAACAGATGCCGAAATCAATGAGCGTAAAAAACACAACGTAGCAGTATGAACTGCTCCCATGAACCCGTGCGCTAGTTGCGCAACCCTTTCTCAACCGCCTTTCTAATCTAACGGCCTATAATAAAAATTGTAAAATTAACGTGCAAGATCTCGCACAAACTATCACTCAATTTGCTTTAGTATTATATATAGATAGATATAGATTTTGGCAACAAATGTTTGGTTGCTTTAAACATTCTAGTTCTCTAGGGAGATTTTAATCTCACCACTCATAGCATGCACCAGGAGGCAGTTAGGATTATTCCAACATGTCATTTGTGCATGGTGCGAGTGACCACTCAAATTTGAGTTTTGTTTTATTATAGCTTTTTTTTCCGTAATATTTGGGCTATTCTAGCTTAATGGCTATTTTTAAGCTCGATTACCTATCAAATTTAACTTTTAGGTGAGAACATGCGAGGATGCGCCAAAACACCTAAAAGGTAGTTTTTGAGTACTTTTTCTATAGGTTAAAAGTACCTAAATCAAAGCTAAAAGTCAATATTTTTTTGCTTCATGATTGCGAGTAAGAGAAGGACGATGTCTTAGAGCACTTTCCATATCACCCAGTATCATGAGCATGAAGCAATATCACCATATGTGAGTACCCAATGGATATTTTAGGTAGGTTCCAAAAGTGATACACCCTAGCATGCTTTAACCATTTTGGGTTAGTTAAAGTGGTTAACTAAGGTCCACCACTCACATCATGCGCCAAGAGGCAGTTAGGATTATTCTAACATGTCATGTGCGCATGGTGTGAGTAGTCAAATTAATTTTGGCCAAATTTTCCTATGTTTCCTCGAAGTATTCTATGTATTTACTAATTACTTCTAGCTAGCTTCATGGGAAAAAAAATTCTCCTATTTCTCGAGGTTCTTGCTTGGGATTTTAACTCCAAGACTGAAATTCTAAGACAGTTAGTCTACTAGGATATGGACAGTTCTCAATATTGGTCAACCAAGATCATTGCTCTGATACTATTGTGACGTCCCCTGCTCGCATACGATGCCCCGATTGTATAAAAACTGGAGATTCCCTCCTGCCAAGAGGTCGTCTACTAGATGGCCCTGATTAACATGAGGCCATCTACCTGATGTCAGACTCTTGATGGTGAGCATGAAGCCGAGGGGGAAGAATAGACGTGTCCTTCATCATGTTTCCCTCAGGACCTATCTAACCACGGAAGCGCATAACATAAGCACAAACGTCACATCAAATAATATAGCCATAGGGTGGAATCACCATAACATCATCACATCATAACATATATATCAACATCAATGAGGCAAATCCTACGTAGCCTCATATTCAAAGGTATCGATTGATGGCGTGGTCCTCTGAAGATCATTGCAGACAGAATTCATGGCAAACGGATTTGGCTGACAAAGGAACATAGCCGTTGGGTGACGGGCCTGGCCAGTTAACCCTTCAGGTAACTGGAGATCCCAACACAAAAAGCCATGCTCAAGATTTAAGAAACACGAGTACTCAAAAAAACTTAGAAAGTAAAAGCTTATCCAACTCAATTCATTCATCACTGTAAACCCAAACTAAAAATTTTCTCCAAATCAGAACAAGAACAATAGAAGCCCCAGGTGTAAGCTTAAACCTCCACCTGGAATTGCGTTTTCTCCTTTTCTCAGCTCCAACTGTGCTCCCAGATCCTCCTTTCCTCAGCTCCTCAGCTCCAACTATGCTCCCAGATCACGGCATGCAATTGACTCCCTCTACGAACTGTCGCCTTACAGAAGCTCTACCATCACATGCACTAAGATATTCACCTCATTTATTATAAACCACTGGTATATCTTTCGTATAAACTACGTATGTACATGGCATTAATAATTACTCCATTCTCTCTCATATGAAATTCCATTGTAGCTTCCCCCTAAGACGCTAGGTCCGTTACAGTCTCTCCCCCAAAAATTCAACCCATGTCCTCATGGGTGCATCTTAGGGTACTCACGAAAATTCCAGTTTGTATTTCCCCTTGTGGCATCTTCCTTGGAACAAATTCAATGAATGATTGAAAAACACGCTTATAATCCTCCTTAATTCCCGGGTCTCTTCCCACCAAGTACACCTTTCATGGAAGATATTACGTAGCTTCAAGTGCGAAGGTATGCCACCTTTGTAGTACGTTTACATCCCACATACCAAGGAGCCAATTTTCATGTGCTCTTGAAAGCCAATGAACTTTGCTTAATATTAATTCTCAGAAACACATACTGCCTTTGTTAAAATTCAAATGGCATGCTTCGCTTGTTCGCATACTGTTATTGCCGATCTTGTGCCATTGGCCAAATTCCGACGAGTCTTATGTCCTCCTCTACTTCACTAACTGTCCCGATGATGCACTTTGAATCTCTCCAATTAGAAGTTGGAATTTTTAATGGTCGTTCAAGGCCCTCCAAACCTTATCGCCTTTACTCTCTTAAATAAGCACCTAGCCACATACTCCTTAACCATCTTGCTCTATTAGGCCAAAAGAACTTTGTTGAACTTCCCTCAATGTCTTACATATCATATGATAGCACCTTCAAGGCTTATCACGAGCTCCACAACAATGACATTCTTAGATTTAATAGAAATTCATAGGCGACCATGATATAAAATTCCATTCTTAAATCAATTTAGAAGAATATAATCAATAGATATATCATTGTGAAGTATTTCGCTCCATTTCCATCAAGTCTATGTGGCGTAGCAGTAAAAAAAAATATAATTAAGTACCAAATTATACCAACGGTAACCTTGTCCAAGTTTTGTCCGAATTAACATCCACCCAATTTCTCATGGGGGAAACTATATGATTTTATAGCTACTGCTACATTCTCAGTCTTTATAGTTAAGGTAGTCTACCTTATCTTATCTTATCTTATCTTATCTTATCTTATCTTATCTTATCTTATCTTATCTTAATCCAAGCCAACCATGACTATACAATGCATCTTTTTAAAGCAAGATGTTCTTTGTTGATGGATCTATTCCACAACCATATTTCCTATAACTTGTAGAAGTCCTCGTATGAACTTCGATCCAACTAGTACACGATTCTCAAGCATCTCATGAAGAATCTCACTATGTCAACATTCTTAATTAATCTCAACCCTTGCTCTTCAACTGGGTATCGAGCTAAGAATCATAGCATACAAACTCAATCAAACAATTGCTTAACAAAGATACATTTTCATGATGTGTGTCTATCTAGTTCAAAAATCAAATACAGTGCTTGCAAGGTATAATGCTAAACCCACCATGGTAGTAAAGATACTCAAGCTGAACAAGATATGTATTTCAATATTGATCTTGGGTGGCCAAATCCAAGAGTCAAACTGAATACATAACCAAGTCACCCACTTAGGAGTATCCACTGGATAACAAGCCCCGTAGAAATAGACAGACAATTCACAAGCAATAGGGTAAATTTGTGTCCAACATGAATGAGGGAGGATTTAACCGGCTAATTACAACCTAGGTGTGCTTGTACATTCTCACTTGTCCAAATCACCACAACTGTCAACTTTATTAGCATTTGCATAATTATCTCACATGACCATAATTAGTTTTGAGGTCATCCATTGTCCTTGCACCGCCGTCTGGATTTGCACCATATTTATACTTCCAAGTTACATAATCTTGGCATAACTTGGGTGCCCATAACTAACAAATGTCCATATTCTCAAACTATTATACCCAAGACACCAATCAAGAAAATGCAATTCTCATCAACTTTTATTCTTTCTAGTTGACTAACTCATTTTATCCCCTGATGTTTATCACTTCCCTTCATTGTTGTCAATTGTTGTCAATAATATGACCGCCGTAATTACTGGTCAAGTATTCACTGATTGCATGTTCCCTAGCTTGAACCATTTGATGTGATGTTTTACTCCATGATCTAGGTAGCACTACTCAATTTCCATTGCTCAAATAAATATTAATACTTCTTACTTAACTGCCTCTTTTGTCTGAATTCTCGTTGAATCATAAACCAACCCTCCTTAGCAATTATGAATTGTCTTCTTAAGATCAATCCCGTTGGCTCATCTTATCTACTCAACAATTCTCAGAATTACCAAAGCCATCGGTGAGAAGGTCAAATTCCATATCTCAACACATGCATACTAGGCAATCTCCTCCTCCTCCTCTTCTTACATACATTCACATCTAGATTTACACCACATTATGTACAATTACAATAAAATGGTTCCATTCAAGATGCAAATATCTACCAAAATATCCACCCTGGATTTTACCCAGGCCACTACCTATATTGCATTACATTTTTTCAACCATTGAAACCAGTAATAAAAATTTCTTAGTCATGAACGTTTACTGTATTTATGTCTTTTGCCTTATAATCCTCAGCCATGTTAAAGTCAATACAAGTATTATTCACTTTCCTTTATCACCATTATGGTTGCATCAGAATCCTCTTCCAGCAGCAATATCCGTGCTTCAATTGCGTATCTTTTCTTCACTTTTTGCTTTCGTGTACAACAGCAAACTATCTTTGACAACAAATCTTTGACAAAAAACCAAGGAGGTGATGTTTCGGTTACCTGCACCCAAGCAATACCATGGTTAGCAAGGAAATTGGTAACATGGCAAGGGATGACAGGTAAGCAATAAAACATCACGGCTCTTCGCCCTTCACCTAGTTCTTATCAAAACAGATTGCAACATTACAGATTCCACTGTCATAGCTACTCTGAGTAGCATAAGTCCATATCACATAATAATTTTAATTATTGCACCACCCAGATTAGCAAAACATTATTCTATTGAACCATTCAGATTTTTAATCTTAGCCTTCACTTTCACCATCGTTCCTTCCTGCCCATCACATCATATCTAAATCATAAGAGCAATTATTATTCCTACATCATTTACCATCATGAACTTAAATTCTTCACCTGTGCCTCAATCCGCAGCAAGCTTACATTCTTATCACTTATCAAGTTACATAATAACAAATTAATCATTATCATTACGGTTCCTACCAAAGAGCTACATCGGGACCCTACAATCCCATATTTTAACCTCTATACAACATCTTACCTACTGCATCTTTAAGCAGAAATTTCAAAACTTAAAAAGAGACCATTAATCACTAAAGCTTTAAACTACAGAGCCTTTAATCTGCATTTGCATCTTATTTCCTTCTACACATCCATTCAACAATTATAACCATCAAAAAATCTATCTAGACGAATACACACTTCATACTCAAAGTTCATTTTCATCAAATCCTGAACTTATATTCAAATATTCGTTTTATGAACCTTCCAGATTCTAACCTGATTTGCAGCGCTCCTTCCTTCCACAGCAGGTCTTGTAGCAGTCGAACTTGCTCCTTGCTTGTTCCCAAAATTTGCCTTGGAAAACTTATTATAAGGAAGATTCCCAGCCATCTGAGCCTTGCTCTTCTTGGCAGGGTTTCTCTCATAGACTCACCTTGGCATTGTATCAGCCGATTATGCAGACCTCTTACAGTGGCGCTCCCCAAAGTTCCAAATGCCTTTCAGCATCAATAGGACCCTTTCCTTTTTTTTCTTTTATCTGCAAACCATAGAATACAGCCTGTACACACAACCTAATGTCATAATCTTTTTTATTTCCATATTTCAACTATTATTACCAGAACCATTGTGTTTGTGTTTGTCTACACCACCGGATGTATCTATATATATGTTCCTAATGCATTATGCATTATGCATTTCCAAGCTCAACACGGACTTTATTTCAGAAGTTTCAACAGCCCATATTGCCAAATTTCCAAAAGCCGTCGTTTTCAAAAAGTTTCAGCTTCTTCTTCTTCTTCTTCTTCTTAGTTACATTCACATCCAGATATACGACATATATTGCAGAATTTACAAGACACA
>JAANSK020265572.1:0-12005 GCA_011763485.2 Isoetes engelmannii
CTTAGGTTACATGTAGCTGTCTGGTGCCTTTCCTTAGAAGTAACAATTTATTGAGTCCAAAGTCGTCAAAACTACTGGCCTAGTATGAAATCCCTGAATTTTTTTTTTTATTTTTTTTTATTTTTATTTTTTTGTCCGATGAAAGGGGAATTTTAATTACTCAATAATGAAAGTACAAAAGTAGGCCTTGGAGAAGTTCCAAACAGCCATTGTAGCAACAAGTGAATTGACAAAATAAATATTGTTCCTGGGCTAATCCCTGAAGAGCATAACTGCAACTAGATATGAATTTTTGATATAGATGTTGATTGGAGACTGTTTTTCTTGAATAAGTGTCAAAGGACACTAATTTGACATGGTATGAAATCCATGAATTTTTGGTATAGTTGTTGATTGGAGACTGTTTTTCTTGAATAAGTGTCAAAGGACACTAATTTGACATGTGTGGTCACTGGCACCAAGGTGGCATATGAATCATATCCTTAGGTTACATGTAGGTGTCTGGTGCCTTTCCTTAGTAGTAACAATTTAATGAGTCCAAAGTCATCAAAACTACTGGCCTAGTATGAAATCCCTGAATTTTTGATATAGATGTTGATTGGAGACTGTTTTTCTTGAATAAGTGTCAAAGGACACTAATTTGACATGGTGTGGTCACTGGCACCAGAGTGGCATATGAATCATCTCCTTAGGTTACATGTAACTGTCTGGTGCCTTCTTTAGTAGTAATAATTTATTAAGTCCAAAGTCACCAAAACTATTGGCCTGGTATGGGACTCCTGAATTTTTGATATATATGTTGATTGGAGACTATATGTTAATTGGAGACTATTTTTCTTGAATAAGTATCAAAGAACACTAATTTAACATGTTGTGGTCACTGGTGCCTTTCTTTAGTAGTAATAATTGATTGAGTCCAAAGTCATCAGAACTACTAGTGTGGTGTAACCCCTGAATTTTTGATATAGATGTTGATTGGAGATTGTTTTTCTTGAATAAGTGTCAAAGACACTAATTTAAAAATTGAACTCTCCAACTTTGCTACTGGTGCAGACCTCAGAGCTCCTTTATGGTGTTGACTATTTTGCAGAGCCACTAGATAAACTACAATGCAAGCAGCATGTGCATCTTTGGTAAAACTAACTAACTAGATAGATAGATAGATAGATAGATAGATAGATAGATAGATAGATAGATACTTTTATGTGCAGGTAGGTAGGTACTTTTACTTACATGGATAAAAGAAATGAGGTGATAATTTTATATTCTTTGACATGATGATGTGGCAGTGTTGGGCAAAGTCTGGGGAACACTAGAAACCAACCGGTTGAAATTGCAAATTTTTCAATTAAGTTAGTGAGTTGCAGGAAATTTTCCGACAAGTTTCCTTATGGTTTTATAATAAGACAATGGAAATTTCGGACTCTAAAAACAAGATATCAGACTGGCTAAAATAACCATAGGAAATTTCCCGATGGGGCTAAAAAATTTGCCCAACACTGATTGAAACGATCAATTCCCAATGTAGATAAATCGTACATGGTCCCAAGGATATTTGCAGAAATCCCAGCCCATACCAAGGAAGTAATTGTCAATTGGCATTTATTCTGTGATGTGGAGGAAATTGCAGTACATCTCAGTCTGTATGGATCTACAGCTAGGACTATGAGTACTGGTTTCCATCAATAAATAACATTTCCTTGTCTGATCCTTGACCTCTGGAGTTGGAGTCTCCGGATTCGGCTATATTCACGGAAGGTCTGGTTATTGTCAATTTGTCATGGAAGATCTCAAGTCCCGAGGACTCCCTGTATGCGTGGAAATTTGAAAGGTAGCCAAGCAAGCAGATGCTTTTTTCGAAGAAAGCGTAACATAATGGTTTACTACCCCGCCCCCACAATGCAACACGAAAGCGTACAGGATGATCCTTTGCTTGGATATGATCCAGACTTTATTTGCATGGCCATGCAGGCATCTATTTATTCATTGATTTGGGGGCTTTAGATACCTTGCAGCTATGGCTCCCAATGAGTTGCAGCGGCCTCAACCTGGTATTCATCCTAAAGATGGTGACCTACAACCAGAATTGGGTTCTTTCGAAAACCCTTTGCGAGATCTACAATCCCCTGCACGTTTGTCCACCCCTCAAATGAACGGTGATGCTGTTGATATGGATGAGCCCACCAAGTATCAGGTCTTCGTGCCTGAGGTGAATGAATTATGTGCCCAAATCAGAAATCTTTGAAGCAATGAGGATAGCATTAATTGCTTTATGCAGTAGAGTTAATTCTGGTGGATCTTATGGTTGATTATATTGCAGAAAAGAGGGTGGAAGAAATTTCTTGCTTTTGTGGGTCCTGGGTTCTTGGTTTGCATTGCCTACATAGATCCAGGCAACTGTAAGTCTTCTTTTTAAATTATTTGAACACTGAGTCAATGTTTAACATTTGGGTTTTGGTGTGTGGACAGTTGAGAGTGACCTGCAAGCTGGTGCAGAACATCGATATGAGGTGAACTAAAGGTTTATTTGCCTAGAACATGATTTCAATTTGATAGGTTTTGGAAAGAATTCAACGTTTCTTTTTGTTTGTGAACCCTTGTGGCAATGCAGTTATTGTGGATTATTCTTATCGCATCCGTTGCAGCCTTATTTATGCAATCTCTTGCAGCGAATTTGGGGGTTGTGACGGGTGAGTCCTCTGGAGTTTGTCTATTTGCACCACTATAATTTGAAGGCATCATAGGTTGTCCTATTGGTGAAAAAGCAAACCTCTATTATAACACACACGAGTTGACAATGCATAGGGAAACACCTAGCAGAGCATTGCAGGACAGAATATCCAAGCAGGATTAACATTATACTTTGGGTTTTTGCTGAGTTCGCAGTTATTGCTGCTGATATTCCAGAAGGTACATGCAATGTAAAGGGTTCTGTTTCTGAAAACTTTATTTCATAGTCACTTTAGCAGAATAAGTGTGCAATGATTTCTTTCAGTGATCGGGACTGCATTTGCTCTCAATATTCTATTTAGAATTCCAGTGTGGGCTGGTGTTTTAATCACAGGATGTAGCACCTTTCTCCTCCTTGCAGTGCAGCAATATGGGGTAATGCTACATAAGATGTGATAAGTTATCTCTTGAATGGCCTTCTAACCGGTCTATGATGGCAGGTTCGAAAGCTAGAATTTATTGTAGGAGGTCTTGTGTTCACCATGGCTGCTTGCTTCCTTGTTGAGTTAGGATATTCCAAACCAGATCCTGTGGAAGTTATAAAGGGCCTGTTTATTCCTAGATTAAATGGAAGTGGTTCAACTGCATTGGCCATCTCTTTGCTGGGTGCAATGGTTATGCCGTACGGATTTAACCCTTCTATAATTTGGAGAATAGGGTCAAACTCCAAATAAAGGATACTCAATTCTTGGATAATGGCTCGGATGCAGGCACAACCTATTCCTTCACTCAGCACTAGTTTTAACAAGAAACATACCACGGTCTAACGGAGGAATAAAGGTATGCATTTCACCAAGGTATATTTGGACACTTTTGTATTAATGATACTTTTGTCCTTGCAAGATGTATGGACAGAAGCTGGCCTCTATGCTGTTGACCCCTATTGCCTTCATACATTGCCCACTAGTTAGCTTAACATATTCTGCATATGTCGTGAAGGTTTCACCATGATTTTTCATCCCAGCTGGAATGCAGTACTTTTTATTGTCCTCTTGTTGAAACGTTAGTTCATTCTGTAAACTGATGGTCTAACTCTAAGCTTATAGTGCTATTTTTAAGTCTGTTAGAACCTATAAATTCAGCATGGCTGGAAGTTGTCATAATTTGTTGCCAATGTTTTTTCTACTGCTACTGCAATTGTTGAGCAAACTTTGGCTTTGGCATATGTGAAACAGGATGGCTGCAGATACTACTTTCTGGAGAGTGCATCGTCATTGTTCGTGGCTTTTCTGATCAATGTGTCTGTTATTTCTGTGAGCGGAGCAGTTTGTAACAATGGGAACCTATCCAATGAAGACAGAAAAGCGTGTGAAAGCTTAGACTTGAATCACGCTTCATTTTTATTGCGGGTAAGTTTTTTGTAGTCTTTCTACTAGGAAATGACCTGTTTGTATGAAGGGTAGATATCCCGAATGGGAAAAGAACCTCTTTATTAAAGGTAAGATGGACATATGGGGATACAGTAAAGCATAATGACAGGAAGTCCCATTTTTCATCTTTTCCATTTGCTTTTCAATGTTTTCCATTTGTTTAGGTGTGTGCCTGCCTTATGGGTATGTGTCATATTGTTACGGTGAAGAGTAAAGTACCTCTCTAACAGTAGCAGTCCAGGAAGAGGGCACACCAGCTTGTATGGTTGTGCTAGGGTATGTAGTATACTCATCTAGCTTAACCACAGATGCCCTATGAGTGATGGATTTATAGGGTCTATTCCTTTGCCAGACTTTAGGAATCACAGTGCATATTGGGGCCCTGCTTATTTGGAAAAAGTGGAGGTGAAGGATGCTAATCTGGACAGCATTCTCCAGGTCTTCTCAATTCATTAGCATTTTGGGTGGAAAGTTATCTTGTATATCAGTTAAACTAATGACTATCTTCATCTTACTTTTTGTGATACATATTCTTTTGAGGAAGCAAACCTTTCCAGCATGACTTAACGACTCCATAACGTCATAACCCCATAATGTCATATGTCTTTGCACCTAATACATCTCCCGACCTGTTATGTATGCACATTCAGTTGGTGTATGGAACCAAATAAACATCTTAATTGGATACGTAGGTAACTGGAGTAATATTTTCTTTCAGCATATTCCCTGATCTAATAATTACCACTTGTTACTCCTTTTCTTCTTTATAACCCTTATAATAGTTCATAAGACAAAAGCCACTTGCTGGGCGTTTCATAAAAGAGGATCGGTTTTTGGTAGATAGATTTTAGATGTTAGAAATCCATAATATCACTGGTAGTAGAGAAAGAAAGGGGGGACATTATGAACCTTTTGAGGGTAGTCTCTGGATATAGTGTACATAGATGGTAGTAATCATCACGGTTGCAAGTATTACTGCCAACGTTGTTCGCGACACTACTTATGATTATGTTTTCTTAATACACTATCCCACCATCTCACCTTGTTGATTGCTCAATAATAGTTTATAAAACTTTTCCGTCAAATCCTTTGAGTATGTGATTGAATTGAAGTCATAGGTTGATTTTGTGATTGAGTTTTATAATTGTGTGCTTGGTTTGTATTTCCCGTGCATTTTAAGATGCAGTCATCTCTAGACAAATAAACTTACAATTGCAGCTATACATAGCATATAAATGAGTGGCTTCACTTAAAGAAAAACTTACGGAGTAGAGACGAGTGCAAAACTAACTTTGAAGTCTTAAGTCTTATATTGTGGTAATATCAGAACGTATTAGGGAACTGGAGCAAAATTGTGTTTGGAATCGCTCTTCTAGCCTCGGGTCAGAGTTCCACAATAACAGGCACATATGCTGGGCAGTATGTGATGCAGGTAATGTCTTCGAGGGCAACAAATTTTCAGAATTGATATCAATTGAACATCTCATTCATCAATGATGTCTATACAGGGCTTCTTAAACCTAAGGTTTAAGCCTTGGTTGCGCAATCTTCTTACAAGATGTGTTGCCATTACGCCAAGCCTAATTGTGTCCATTATTCAAGGTTCTGCTGGTGCAGGAAAGCTAATTATTATATCCTCAGTATGTTCTTTGTGGTTGAATGTATTTATGAAACGTGTAAAATTATAACCTCGGTTTACTCTAATGTTTTGCAGATGATACTTGCATTTGAATTGCCTTTCAGCCTCATACCGTTGCTGAAGTTTACTACTAGTAAGACAAAAATGGGCCCTCATGCAAATTCGTGGCCGGTACAGCTTTTCTCCTTGCTTCTATTGGTAGTTAGTTGACTTCTATGCATTATTTTCGAGGGGCTGGGTCAGCTCTAACCATAGTGGGAGAGGGTTTAAGACACCAGACAATGTTATTAAACTGGAAAAGCAAAAGGTGAGAGAACCGACTCGCCCACTTGCAAGCATGTTCAACAGTACACTTCGCTGTGCTGAATTGCTTCTTCACTTTGGTGATCCTGAAGCCTTGTTCAACAGTACACTTCGCTGTGCTGAATTGCTTCTTCACTTTGGTGATCCTGAAGCCTTGTAAGTCACACACTTGATATGATGCAAATTTCCTCTACAATGTGCAGCCTGCTGGTCACAAAATTGAATCCACAGCAAAACCTTTACCTGAAAAAATATCAGTACGTTCTAGTGGTGACTGTGCCTGATTCTGGGAAAGTCCTAATAGTTCTGAAATGCTAGGGTTTAATGTTTGCCTGATCCTTTGAGAACTTCCAGCGGTTCCAAAAACGACTCTTGGTAGTTAATACGACTACTAGTGCCAACGTCTTTAATTCGCTTGAACCTTCAGAAGCACTTAGAATCATTGATTATTCCCAGTAGTGTGGCTATTAGTGACAGCTACGGTTAATGCTGTGGAACCTTCAGCAGTTTTCAGTTCTTCAACTTCAAGCAGTGCAGTGTGAAGCATTAATATCTTCGACCAAAAACATTTAAACACTTGACAAATATTTGGGGCCTATATTAATTTACTTTTAACAATCAACAGAGCAAGCGCATCCAACTCCAATCATTATAACTATATAGACTTTTGCATTCTCATCCACCTCCTTGTAGCAGATGAATCCAAGGAAGTTGGAAGTTGATGGCGTAGCTACTAAAAAAGCCATTGTATGACCAAAGAATGATAAATGTAGTCTTCAAGCACCTTTAAAACCAATGCACTAAGCATGCTGTTTAGACATTCGGGCCTTTTTGCATTTCAACCATTCGATGTGGTAGGTGGAGTCATATGTGAACCCAGAACTACTAGCATGCTCTTGAGGTAGACGAAAGAAAGGCATTTCAACCATTCGATAGTAGTTTCGGGTTTTTATTTTTTCTACCGTGGCAATAGCCTAACTTGTGAAGGATAAGAGAATAGAATAGAATAGAATAGAATAGAATAGAATAGAATATTGTTTGCACAAGCTCTTGCAAAATTGGATACCTTTTACATGCCTTTATTTCTTATTGAATGTAGTGATAAATAATATGTTTATTTATAGATTTGCTTATAATATGGTTGTACTATTTGCTTATAGTCTCGCTTGAAATGTTTGTTTCCATCGTAAAAAATACTATCTATCTATTAATTATTAATATCTTGTGTTAACAGGTTACGCTTTTTACTTGGGGCGTCGGTATTGCAATTATTTCAATAAACATTTATTATTTGTCCTTCACTTTTATTGGTTGGCTTCTTAAAAGTAGTTTAGTAATCTCATTACGGGCTGTTATTGGAGCCATAGTATTTAGTTGCATTTTGGCCTACTTAGTTGGCATTATATACCTCACCTTAAGGCCCGTGAAAGAAGTTACTTATCTTTTGCCACCAAATGATGATGAGGAGGAGGATGTTAATGAAGAGCTAGAATTTGGACCAGATGATAGGCCTATGGGTATGTTTCATTGATTATATAAAAGAAGTATCCCAAACTGTTGGGTTATACTTTAAGCTAACTCATAAGTTGAGCTTGGAAATCTCAATGTTGGGCAGCATTTCTAGTCGAACATGTAATCACAACCTTATCATTTTTGTTTGTGATGCACATGGAGCTTGAAATAAGATTAATCGTCTTAAGCTTGAAATAAGATTAATCGTCTTATTTTTTTCATCGAGGCCATTGTCTCCTCTTTGTTAAGCAATGTTTCATCATCGAGGCAATGTCTCTTTCATCGAGGCAATGTTACAAGTGGGGCAAGAAAATGATTGAAATGTTTGTTGGGAAAGGGCAAATTTTTACCCTTCCAAATTTTAATAGGAGTTTTAGGAAAATTTGCCATAGTTAGAAAGAAATTTTCTATCCATTAAAATATCTCTTTTCTAAAGTTGCCTCATTCACAAGAATCCACTTAATTTGCCTTTTTCTTTTATTTAATATTCTAAGCGTAGCTACAACTTGACAATTTATGCTAAAAATAATTGTATCGGATTCTCATAAACTTTTTAAGAGTATTGATAGTAACTACAACCGCTTGCCTACCGAGCTTACTAGGATGTTTTGCAAGCAGGTATGTGGATTGTAAATTGTAAATTAAATATAGGATGTGTTACATTGGTTCCTAAAGTCAAAGAGCCAAAGACCATTGGTGGCTTGAGACCTATTACTTTGTTGTCAACAGAGGTATTTTTAGTCTGCTACCATTGAGGGACTTTACTGGGATGGAAACAGGAAAAAAAGTAAGCATATTATGTCTTTTTATCATAAAAAATGATTTGGCTATTCTTTAAAATCTTAGCATATATTATGATCTACATCTGACTTAAGTTATAGATATATCTACATCTGTATATATTTGGAGTTGGCTAAACTTTGGAGTTGGCTAAACTTTAGAATTATTCATTCGTTTAAGTTTTTGTTTAGCTATTTTTCCTAAAGATAAAGTGTAGTGTAGAGCTATTCCATGACAATTACCAAACAATCAATTAATTATGTAATAAAAGAAAAATTTCAAATATGCTTATAACATAGCTTATAATGAACATAGACCTAATGCATCAAAATTCTATATATAGAAAGAACTTTGAATCGACCAGCTAAAGTTCTCCTGCCCATTTCCATGAGACTCATCCAAGTGTACCTAATCAAATTGCCCTTCTCTTGCATCTATGATGGGAAGTAGAGGAAGCTAAATGGTGATTAGAGTGCCTGTTCTTGCTCATCAAAGAGGGAAATAGACCATGAACTTGATAGTATATTAAAAGTAAGGTATGAATCTATTAAATTATGTTGCTATTCACAAGATGTATCTTGCATTGAGAATCCTCTTGTTTGGATGCATAAGGGAGTGAAGAAACTCTTTTTTTCTTTCTTACTCAGTCTACTATCTATCTACCTACCTACCTACCTGATATAGTACCAACGTATTTCTTGCAATGGAGTATTATTAAAGGATAACTAAAAAGTCAAAAAATAGTAGAAGGAGAAAGGCTACTCCCTTTTCTTTTGGAGGAAAAGGGGAAAATATGTTTGGCTAATGCTGAGGAAATGAGACATATTTGTATCTATGTAAGGCGGTTTTCTAGGGTTTTTTTTTTTTTTTTTTTTTTTTTTAAAGAAGCCCTTATTCATATAATTCGTCGCAAAATTTGTCCACACCCCTCAAAAAATCGCCATTTGGCTATGTATATCCGTTATTTTTTTCCCTGAATAAAAAGATATATGAAAAAGTCATATAGTTAAAATTTGATTTCCAGAAAAGCATATGATAGTGTAGCTGGTCCTTTCTAGAAAAGATGTTGGTCGCATTAGGTCGTGGCCACGAATTCACGCAAATAGTGATAAAGTTGTTGAAGGCGTACATCAATATTTAACTCGTTACTCTCCACGTGGTAAGCAATTTCAGAAAGCAGCTTTACCCTGGGCATTTTTGCACAAACTGAGACCGTATGTGGGAGCCTCCCTATTTCTCAAAGGGTTGCTGAAAGCATTAAAGCCAGTTAAATGGATTTAAAAAATTGCACTTCAATGTCCATGCCCTTGTGATGGTTGTAAGTGGAAATTAGTAGAGGAAGCATGCCATTATTTTCCATCGTGGACAGTAGGTGGTTTGTGAAATGAGTTTCTTGCATTGGTGATTACAATGCTCTTGGTCGTCATTTCAAATTGAGCTCAAATGAAGAACAAAAGAGAATTTGGGACATGGTCATGGCTCGAATACCGTTGTCCCTTGTCCACAAGTTGGTGGTCTTTGTTTACCACATGAGACTCTGTGGTGGAAGCTACTGGGCATCTAGTTGCACCCATGGTCAGTATAGCAGACCCATACTCATGAACAATAGGTGGCTTGTTCCTTTTCCAAAATGTAGGCTTGAAGATCCGTCGTTTGCCTCTTTATAATTATTAGTTCTTGCTTCGATATAGGGTACACAGGGTCGATTGGGACAAAACGAAGTTTGGTGATAACACCATTGTTAAATGGCATTAAATTAGGGTTTTGTACTTCCTATCTTGTTTACAAATTGTCAAATCCATATGATTCGAGTGAATCTTTGTTTATCCTAATTCAAGGCCCCTGGTATAAGTGTTGTGTTCCGTAACCAACAGAGCAAGCGCATCCAACTCTAATTATTATAATAATATAGACTTATTGCATTCTTGACTTCACCCCCCTCCTTGTAGCAGATAAATCCAAAGAAGTTGGAAGTTGAAGGCGTAGCTACTAAAAATAGCCATGATGACCAAAGAATGATAAATGTAGTCTTCAAGCGAACATCTTTAAATCCGATATACTAAGCATGTTGTTTAGGCATTTGAGCCCTTTTGCATTTCAACCATTCCACTTTGGGAGCAAAGCTGAAATAGTATGAGTTTCGGGTTTTTATTTTTTCTACCATGGCAATTACTTGTGAAGAAGAATGGAATGGAATGGAATGGAATAGACTAGACTAGACTATTGTTTGCAAAAGCTCTTGCAAAATTGGATACTTTTTACATGCCTTTATTTCTTATTAAATAAGATAAGATAAGATAAGACTCGCTTATAATATGTTTGTTTTTATCATGAAAAATATTATCTATCTATTTATTAATATCTTGTGTTGGCAGGTTACGCTTTTTACTTGGGGCGTCTGTATTGCAATGATCTCAATAAACATTTATTATTTGTCCTTCACTTTTATTGGTTGGCTTCTTAAATGTAGTTTAGTAATCTCATTACGGGCTGTTATTGAAGCCATAGTATTTAGTAGCATTTTAGCCTACTTAGTTGGCATTATATACCTCACCTTAAGGCATGTGAAAGAAGTTACTTATCTTTTGCCACCAAATGATGAGGAGGAGGATGTTAATGAAGAGCTGGGATTTGGACCCGATGATAGGCCTATGGGTCTGTTTCATTGATTATATAAAAGAAGTATCCCAAAATGTTGGATTATACTTTAAGCTTCCTCATAAATTGAGCTTGGAAATCTCAATGTTGGGCAGCATTTCTAGTCGAACATGTAATCACAACCTTATCATTTTTGTTTGTGATGCACATGGCGGTCAAAATAAGATTAACCTGTCTCATTTTTTTCATCAAGGCCATTGTCTCCTCTTTGTTAAGCAATGTTACAAGTGGGGCAAGAAAATGATTGAAATGTTTGTTGGGAAGGGCAAATTTTACCCTTCCAAATTTTAATAAGAGTTTTAGGAAAATTTGCAATTTTCTATCCATTAAAATATCTCCTTTCTAAAGTTGCCTCATTCACAAAGAATCCACTTAATTTGCCCCCTTTTGTTTTTCTTTAATATTCGAAGCGTAGCTACAACTCGACAATTTATACTAAAAATAATTGTATGGGATTCCCATAAACTTTTTTAAGAGTATTGATTCTAACTACAACCTTTTGCCTACCGAGCTTACGAGGATGTTTTGCAAGCAGGTATGTGGATTGTAAATTAAATACAGGATGTGTTATATTGGTTCCTCAAGTCAAAGAGCCAAAGACCATTGGTGACTGAAGATCTATTACTTTGTTGTCAACAGAGATATTTTCAGTCTGCCACAGTTGAGGGACTTTACTGGAATGGAAATAGGAAAAAAATTAAGCATATTATGTATTTTTATCATAAAAAATGGTTTGGCTATTCTTCAAAATCTTAGCATATATTATGATCTACATTTGACTAAAGTTATAGATATATCTACATCTGTATATATTTGGAGTTGGCTAATTTTAGAATTAATCATTCCTTTAAAATTTTGCTTAGCTATTTTTCCTAAATATAAAGTGTAGTGTAGATCTATACAGGAAGACCTTACGCTAGTTCAGCTCAGTAGCCAGAGGGAGGAGCTTCTCAGAGTGCGGGAAGCGAGGTCACAACGGAAATGGACGGTTTACAGGGGAGGGGCTGCGATCA
>JAANSK020265583.1:0-12005 GCA_011763485.2 Isoetes engelmannii
CCAAATCCTGGCCGTCCGCCGACCTCCCGTCCTCCGGTATCACCACTAAAAAAGTTGGTGATTCCGGAGAGCAGGAGTATCAAAGGGGAGGCTGATAACGGGGATGTTATCAGCCCTGGTGGTGTTCCCGCGGTCCAGGATCACCACCATGGTGTCTTGGAAAAAAAATTGAAATTGATGTTTGTGATTCCGGAGAGCAGGATCACCAAGGGGGGCCGATAACGAGGAAGTTATCAGCCACCCCCGGAGTTCCCGCGGGCTGGGATCACCACCATTGTGACAGTCGATTGTTTGCAGAAGTTCACACGTGCAAATTGAATTGCACCTGTGCAAACATAATAGAATTCTTTGAGGTTGCTGGATTGCATTCTTTGAGGTTACTGGATTGCAGACAAAGCCCATAATTTTAGTTCCACCACAAGTTTAACATCTCCATTACAAGTTTAACAACAGAATTTCAACCGTATTTTACAAAGTTTTACAACAAAGTTTTACTTACAGCAGAATTTCAACCAAACTTTATACAAGATTTAAACCTCAAAAAGCTCAGCATTTACAGCTGAAATTTTACACCAAAATATAACACAATTTCATACTGAGTTTTACACAACAAATGTGGCCAGAAATCTTTTTACATAAAAATATAAGGCGTATGTAAAGACAAGGAACATAAGGCGTATGTAAAGACAAGGAGAGTCTCACGTAGTACGTCGCAAGGAGATATCGGCTTTAGGACCTATGTTTGTCCTTTCGACTACTATTGCAGGTCGTGAAAGCCTTAAATGGCAAATTTCATATGGCAGTTATGATCGTAGGTGGTTTCCAAGAATGACCTGCAGATTTGAAGCAGTAGGTAGATACAGGACCATTGGCCAAATACAATATATTCCCAGAATATTCTCCTGTCCACCACAAAAACGGGAGGGGGGGGGCTTGCCCCTAGAACAACCAGAAAACTAGAACTGGACATTAACTTGTAAATCATTGGACATGCAATGGTTAAAAAAGGCAAGAACCCCGACACTCACTTGCCAGTCTTCTAGAATATTCTAGTATATTCTTGTCCCAACCATGGAATGGGGCAACAGAGTAGCAGCAGCATTGCATATAGTTCGGATGGGAGACAGCGAGCCACATGTAGGCAACCTTAGAAGAAAAGGGAAGATCGAGGCCAGTATAGTAAAGAAGAAAAAGTTCCAGACAGGACGAGGGTTCCTCGGATGCAAAGACAATATGTTGCAATAGTGGATCTACCTGTAAATGTATGAAGATACCATTAAAAAATGAGGGATACCTTGACAACAAGCATCGACATGCCCATTGGCCCATGAATGATCAACTCCACGTTCTGCCAGATACACACACGACATCCAACGGTCCAGATCTCCGCTTTCTCCTCGTATGTGAGCCGCACGCTCTCGCACTTCATCCCAGCCGTTGCCCCGACGAACGGTCCCGATGCAACCTCCCCTTGTCTAAGAGCACGTAGTCTGCTCCCTCAAGCCGAGTACTTAGTGTAAATCGAACCTCGGCTAAGGACTTAAAGAAGCCCTTTTCATACACGGCGCCGGCAGTGCTTACAGTAAGAGCGAGGGAAAGGATCTTCGAGGCAGAATAATCGTTCGCCTCGCTTCGTCGACGCCGATCCAGGTCTGAATCTATGCATTTTTCTCTTGTTCTGTCCGATCGAAGCTTGTCTCCTTGCTCCAAGTTTCTTTTTTCCTCGTCTGCTTCTTCTAGATCTGTTTTTTCTTGATTTCATTCGTAGATTTGTTTCGGGTTCTTTGTTTTGTTACCTTTGTTTCATATGTTTTTCACTTTGGGACTCGATCTGTTTGAGCTTAAATGTGTTAATCGAGAATCATATCTGTGGTATTCAAAGCTTTACTGAGAAATCCGATCTGATTATCTTCGGCTCGATTCTATTTCGGAAACCTTTAAGAGGCATTTTTGGAACATCGAAACAAATTTAATAAGGCAGCTGGATGCGATATGCCAATAGCCACAGATAGATCGGACAAATATATTGACATTTTTGATAAATTAACAACCACAATGATAGTTGGTTTTTAGTCGATATGGATGGCTATGTTATCTTCTGCTCTATTTTGTAGAAAGGAATGATTGGATGTCTTAGTTTTCTTCTGCTGGATACTCATTACCTATCATCTGTATCTGTAGTGATAAGTTTACGGCTAAGTTTTTAATATTTACTTACGTCTAAACTTATCTAAGACTTCATTGCAGATTTCTAAAAATGGCTGATGGTGATGAAGTTACCCCCCTTGTCTGCGATAATGGAACTGGCATGGTGAAGGTATGATTGTACTTGTACTCGCAGAAGGGATAATTTATGTGCTAGAATAATTGCTGGTTAGATTAACTTGCTTTTCTGTACTTAGGCTGGATTTGCTGGAGATGATGCTCCCAGGGCAGTGTTTCCAAGTATTGTTGGTCGTCCCCGACATACAGGTGTCATGGTTGGTATGGGGCAGAAAGATGCATACGTTGGTGATGAAGCACAATCAAAACGTGGAATCTTGACTCTCAAGTATCCCATTGAGCATGGCATTGTTACTAATTGGGATGATATGGAAAAGATATGGCATCACACATTTTACAATGAGCTTCGTATTGCACCTGAAGAACATCCAATCTTGTTGACTGAAGCACCACTCAACCCAAAAGCAAATCGTGAGAAGATGACTCAGATCATGTTTGAGACCTTCAATGTGCCAGCTATGTATGTTGCTATTCAGGCTGTCCTTTCATTGTATGCTAGTGGAAGAACTACAGGTAAATTACATGCTTAATCTTAATTAAAAAGAAATACTCCTGATATTTTGTTCTTATCATTTCCTTTGATTTTACAATTTAGGTATTGTGCTGGATTCTGGTGACGGTGTTACACACACTGTACCAATCTATGAAGGATATGCATTGCCTCATGCAATCCTTCGTCTGGATCTTGCTGGTCGTGATCTCACAGATGCTTTGATGAAGATTCTTACTGAGCGGGGTTATTCATTCACAACATCAGCTGAGCGTGAAATTGTAAGAGACATGAAGGAGAAGCTGGGATATGTTGCTCTTGACTTTGAGCAAGAATTGGAGACTGCAAAGAGTTCTTCAGCTGTTGAGAAGAGCTACGAGCTTCCAGATGGACAGGTAATCACAATTGGCGCAGAACGATTCAGATGTCCTGAAGTTCTCTTCCAGCCTTCTTTGGTCGGGATGGAAGCTGCAGGAATCCATGAAACTACTTACAACTCCATCATGAAGTGTGATGTGGATATTCGAAAGGATTTGTATGGTAACATTGTGCTCAGTGGAGGAACCACCATGTTCCCAGGCATTGCAGATCGTATGAGCAAGGAAATCACTGCCTTGGCACCTAGCAGCATGAAGATTAAGGTGGTTGCACCCCCTGAGAGAAAGTACAGTGTCTGGATTGGTGGATCTATCTTAGCTTCCTTGAGCACTTTCCAGCAGGTGTGCTTTTTGCTCATTGCTTTCAGTTTTTGTAGTCTTTGCTTTTGCTTTAAGTTCTTGTTTCATTTTTTGGCGGTCGATTCTGAATTCTTTGTTTATATGTATTGCAGATGTGGATCGCTAAGGCCGAGTATGATGAATCTGGTCCATCCATTGTCCACAGGAAGTGTTTCTAGACTGGGTTCTGACATTCTAGTATAAAGAAAGAAAAGCATGCAGCATAGTTGGCCTGTTGATTTGGTCTACCACCTACAAGGGGGCAGTGTATAATTTTTGTAATTTTTTCTGTGATGGTGTTCAATTTTGGGGGGTAGTCCAGTTTTTAGGAGTTCCCTTTTATTTACGAGAATTCTGTCGGAGGTATAAATATAAGTATTGATGAAAGGTTAAGGTCTCTGCCCTGTTGCAGGTGCCATTAATATTGTGACCATATATATGACTATTATTCTTCACGATTAATTCAAAATCCCACATTTGTCTTAGTTTTTATATAAGACCTGTGTATTGTGACTAATGTTGGATTAGTTGTTTTAGTCAGATTATACGCTGTAGCTTACTGTTAAATTTTTCATAGTTGATGGTTTTGTTCAATGTTAAGTCTACGATGTAGAATGGTACTGTTAGGCAAATTACTTTTTTTCGTGGTTAGAAGCTGTTTCTTGAGAATAATATTTTTTACTTAAAGGCCGATTCGTGTTTTCAAAATTTAATAGTAGTATTTTCGCTACCCTTGTTCTTTTTTTCCGAGTCTTGAATACGTGCATAGAAGCAGTGCATAGAAGCAATTTGGAATTGTGTTTCATGTTTTTTTTTTTAGTTAAAATGTAAAAAGTGATTTCTTTTATTTCCTTGGAATTTGAGTGTTTATAGTGGTTTTTGTACCCTAGTTTTTGGGTTTTGGGTTTGCTCAAACAGTAAACCCTTTCCTTGATGGGCCGATGGGAGGTCTTGGGGTTGGACAATTGAGATTGGTTTGGGGGCGTGATTGGACGGCCCAAGTGATTTTGATAGTTGTGTTAGGGAGCGGTAAGGTTTGTCTTGGGGTTGGACAATTGAGATTGGTTTGGGGGCGTGATTGGACGGCCCAAGTGATTTTGATAGTTGTGTTAGGGAGCGGTAAGGTTTGTCTTGGCTACTGTTGATCAGCATTGGAGGTGGGGTTGTGGCAGTTAGGCGAAATCTGGTTGTCAAGTAGTGTGCCTCTGCTTTCAAGGAGCAGAGGTACGTGGATCTCCAATTGCGGCCTCCGTAATTGAGGGCTACTTAATTGGATCTTAGACTGAGGGCTCAAGTAACCAGATCCTCGGCGTTGGAGGTTGAAGGCTAGAGGTTGGGGTACGCAGATATTCAATTGCGGCCTCCTTAACCAAGGTTCTTAACCGGATCTTCAATTGAGGGCTCCTTAATCGATCTTCAACTGCGGCTTTTGTTTGCGCTCAAATATGCATTCAAATTTGTCCCGTTTGGCCTAGTTTACAAGACAAGTACATTGAAGGACGTTATGTCACATGCTGATTTTGTTATCAAACAGTTCATCCCACATAGCTACACAGCTAGGTGCTAAGCAGAACAGTTCAAGAATTGTCTCCAATCATTTCCAAAAGGTACTATGGTTTTTGTTATAGATTTTGCCGATAATTTCTCCTTCAAAGTCCAACAGGAGATCCAGAGCATGCACTGACATAATGGCCAATGTTCGATATTAGTTCATATTACTTACAGACATGTTTTAGATGGTGAGATCCCAAATGTCAAGGTTGGGGATAGAAAAATTGTCAAAGAAACACATTTTTATATATCAGATGACAAGAAACATGACTGTTTGTTTGTGCAGCACTGTTTGCACAGTCATCAAGTTTTTTTGTTGAGCAAGGGAGTTAATTTGTGTATACATGTGTTCTGGTCTGATGGGTGTGCTTCCCAATTCAAGTCTTCAAGAGCTTTCTACTTCTTAGGCAGATTCTACAAGTTGAACGGGGTTAAGATGCAGTGGGACTTTTTTGCTTCATCACATAGGAAAGGGGAACACGACGGTGCTGGAGCTGTCATAAAGAGGATTTTGACAGGTGAAATGCTTAAACGGGACATCACTCCCTTGAGAAATGCAGAAGATGTTGTGAACTTCCTTATTTGGTATTTCAGTTCCAAACACTCCTTGAAAGAAAGCAACATACACAGGTTAGAACTTTTATTTGTTTTGTTATTGTTTACTAGTACCTCAGAACTACTACTAATACTTTAGATCTTCACCATTAGGTTCTGTTGGCTTGTGAAGTTGGGTGATGTCAATAGGGATCTGCAGTATGATTGTGATATTCTCAAAGGCACAACAAAGATCCACACAATCAGGGCTTGCTGCAAAGATAGGCCCATTGAAGTGGCACATAGGCAGCTCTCATATTTTTGTAGATTCTGTTGGACAGAACTTTGGTCTAAGTGTAGACATGCATCTTGGCTTGGAGAGTATTCACTTGAAACTCTACTTCCTTTGGAGGTGGAAGAGGAGTCTGCTATCACTCATGTGCAGTACGAATTGTAAAGTACAGAACATGACAGATTTATGACAAATTCATGACAGATTTAAATGTGGCCATTTGCCATTGCCAAACAACACATTACATTCAAGACTTCATAGTGGTTTCATTGCAGACTCATTATTGATAGAGCTCTTGTTAAATATTAGGTTATGTTCATTGTTTTGTATCCATTGTTGCATCCACTTTAAATGTATGTTGCAACTGAAATATAGACTGCCACTTTAAGTGTATAGATCTGTTCAAGTGTTTAGGTTTAAATATTAAAGTGTTCAAATGTTCGAGTTGATTGATTGAGGTTTTCGAGTGTTCAAATGATTGAGTTCATTGATTGCGTTTTAATTATTCAAGTGTTCAATAGAAGTTTAATATTCAAGTGTTCAAATGATTTAGTTGATTGATTGCCATTTAAATGCTTGAGTTGTTCAATGGTTCAAACATGCCACAACGTTATACGTGCCACAAACTACTAGGATAAAACATGACAACGTGTCACATTTGGAACATACCACTTGGCACACCTGGAACTTGTCACATGGGTACAACATACCACATGGCACACCTGGAACTTGTCACATGGATACAACATACCACGTCCTGGAATATGCCACGTGGCTTGGAGATGCCACAAGTTGTTGGATTCGGATTGTAACTCCGACAGCCCAAGTTGCTCCGATCAAATCCTCTCTGATGTAGACGCACCAACTGGTGCAAACAATTCCTTCAAGTGCCTGGATAATTGCGAGCAGTCTCCTCCTTCCTGCAAGCACACAGCCAGCCACTTCCCTAATCTCGAATTCCCAAAGCAACTTCCACTCCGACGATGCCCCTGTGGTTGGCTGCGCCGAATTCCTCACCTCCTTCGATTGCCTCTGCTAGTTTATATCCAGATGCAACCTCCTAGTTACACGGTACGCGGTTTGCCAATGGTGGCCTTCTGCATGGCACGTGTCAGTGTGGTGTAAAGGCTATATTCCCAACACTCCCCCTTAGCCTTTACAATCCACAACTCCTACTTGACTTTTCGCAGTCATTAATCTAGGTTCAGATGGTGCAGACAATTCCTTCAAGTGCCTGGATAATTGCGAGCAATCTCCTCCTTCCTGCAAGCACACAACCAGCCACTTCCCTAATCTTGAACTCCCAAAGCAATCTCCACTCCGATGATGCCCATGTGGTTGGCTGCGCCGAATTCCTCACCTCCTTTGATGCCTCTGCAAGTTTATATCCTGATGCAACCGCCTAGTTACGCGGTACGCGGTTTGCCAATGGTGGCCTTCTGCATGGCACGTGTCAGTGTGGTGTAACGGCTATATTCCCAACACAAGTATGTTAAGAACATGCCACAAGGGTTACGAGATGCCACTAGGGCCAAAATACATGGCCCAATGGCAACACCATGGCAATGTTGGCCAATATGCCATGTTGTCACTTTTTACATGCCACATGTCACTTCCTACATGCTACTTGGTTGAAAAATGCCACGTGTCACACTTGGAACATGCCACTTGGCTTGTAGAAAATTACATGGTTCAATAGTTAAAACAATGTTTGTTTCTCTTCCCCTCCCCCAACCCCCCCCCTTTTTTAAAGTTTAGGCGGCAACATATCAATATTGGCCAATACGCCATGTTGTCACTTTGTACATGCCACATGTCACTTCGTACATGCCACTTGGTTGAAAAATGCCATGTGTCACACTGGGAACATGCCACTTGGCTGAAAATATACTATGTGTGTTAACACATGTCACTTTCAACATGCCATGTAGCTTGAACTTGTCACATGGGTACACTATACCACATGGCACACTTGGAACATGCTATGTGGCTTGGATGTTAAGAACATGCCACAAGGGCTTGTCCAGAGATGCCTAGGGAAAAAAATACATGGTTCAATAGTTAAAACAATCTTTGTTTCTTTTTTTTTTCTTTTTTTTTTTTTTCTTTTTTAATTTAGTCTAGGCAACAACATGGCAATATTGGCCAATATGCCATGTTGTCACTTTGTACAGGCCACTAGGACTTGTACATGACATGTCACACTTGGAACATGCCACTTGGTTGAAAAATGCCACGTGTATTCTAGGACATGTCAATTTCAACAATATTTGTCAATATGCCATGACTTTGAACATGCCACTAGGTCTCGTACAAACCACTAGGGTAAAACATGACATGTTCACACCGCAAGCATGCCATATGGCTAAAATGATTTTAAAGTGTAAGTGTTTAAAGTAGTGTTTAAGTGTTTAAGTATTGAACTGTTTGAGTCAAGTGTTTTAGTTAACTAAGTATATGTATGTTTAACTATGTTGAACAAATTAAGTGTTTGAGTTAACTAAGTATATGTATGTTTAACTATGTTGAACAAATTAAGTGTTTGAATTAGGTGTTTGAGTAGCGTTTCAGCGGTTCTTTAAGTGCTAAAATGTTTGAATAGTGTGTTTTTTAATGTTTAAATCCTTCGCTAGTGTTTAAAAACCTTCTCTACTGTTTAAGTGTTTGAAAGTAGCAATTCAGAAGTTTGCAACTCAGTTCCTGTACAACTTGAAATTCGTGCATCTAATGGATCAACATGCCAATTTAGTGTTGTATACAATACTCACATTCAATTAAGTTGTGTTCCCAAAGTTAAACAAAGCCAGATTTTCATTCATTTAGAAAATAGATTCATACATTGTTCAAAATACCAGGCTTTCACAAAAAAGAAAGCTCAATCTACAACTCTGAGGGTGAAGTACTTGATGGTCAAGCATTCTTTCAGCAAGTTCAGTCTTCAAGTTTAGTCTGCAAGCCCCAATTTCGAATACTCAAGAACTTGAGTTGAAAACATATAAAATGAGATACACTTTTAGTTGCAAACCTGGTACGTGTAGAGTACTCTTCTTGTTAGCATACTGTTCCAGTGTCATGTCCTCTTCATCACTCTCATCATCAGCATTTGGAACTTGTTCAGGTGTTAGGATGGGAATTTCCTTTCCACTAGCAGATCCAGTCATGGGAATTTCTGAACCTTGAATAGTTAGCATTTAAGCAACAGCTGGTATTGCATCTACCACTGTAGGTAGACCTAAATCTATGGATGTAGGCTCGTGGCTTTCTTTGACTGCCTCTAGATTTTGCTCCATTGTAGATGGAGGCAAAGGATTCATTGTAGACACAAGCCACATGTTTGCAATCTGGCTGGAGTTAGAGGACTCAGCTGGATTGCTTAAACTAGCATCTGCAGAAGATATAAATTTATTTAGTTGCAAATTGAAAGCAAGGATGAAGTTTATATTAGTTTTAGCACAGACCCGAGGGATCATTCTTAGCTTGTGCAGTTGTTGGAACTTCTTTGGTAGTTTTCTTACCAGAATCTCCTTTGGCAGTGTGAACTTCTTTAACAGATTTCTTCACAAAGTTTCCTTTGGCAGTTGGAACTTCTTTGGCAGATTTCTTCACTAAGTTTCCTTTGGCCGCTAAATCTCCTTTAACAACCACTGGCTGCTTAGCACATGCACCCTTCTTTTTTGGTCCATTCTTCCTTGTAGTGTTTTGCTCATCTGCAATGAAACCGAGTGAAACTTGTAGTTTATACAAACAAATACAATATCAACTGATAGCCACATGATACTCACCAGTAGTTGCCACACGAGGTCGTAGTTCCTGTTCAAATACATACTCATCCTCTGCATCGTCAGCTTCAGCTTCACGAGTTTCTTCTTCATTCTGGCTCGTAGGTAATCTGGGTAGCCAAGTTCAGCATATAATTCTTTAGGCAATTCTCGTTTGCAAACCATGCATTGAAGGTTTTTCATCACATTGTTGGAAACACAACAAGTGATATTTGTGTCCACAAATCAATTGGACACACAATGTATAAGCTGGATTGAAAGCAAAACCACAAACTTGACAACCATCATCAAAGTTAGTGACCATTAACATGCCAATGCCAACACACGGTTTGACAATGCTTGTGTCAACAAAATGTTCACCAAGCTATTGCAGATTTCTAACCTTCTCTTTGTATCCATCAAGAAACAACAGTTTTAACCTGCAAATCTGATTTAAGATTTGTTAAATCCTGCTCCAAAGCTTGACTGCTGTTAGCTTGTCGTTTCTTTTTCATAATTGTGAGCAGTGACAATCCAATCTTCGATTCATCATCAAAGCTTTGCGAGAGCAATGTCTTCCTCTAGGAAATCCTCGACAAGGTTTTCAATTTGACCTTTAGTGTCTTTGATATTCTTTGAGACAGAAGCTGCTGCCTCATTGAAGCCTGCCTGCAAACCCTCAACTCTAATTTTATGAACCTCGAGCTCTTTGAGATTCTGTTGGATAGATTCAAAAAATTCTTTAAAAGACAACAAGTCAGTTTCTAGATAGGAAACACCCATATGAATATTCTTCAAAGCAATGTCCTCCACTGTTTTATGCCTCTTGTTCCAATTTGAGATTTTAATTCTTTCAAAAACAAAAGTAGCCCAATCCAACAAATACTTATTTGGGTTTGCTTTAGCTCTTCGTGTGTGCTGCCAAGCAAAGGCACGGGCAAAAATAGTTCTAGCCTAATCAACTCCTTCAAACCATTCTCATACTCTGGCCTAATCATGGACACTTTTATTTTGTTGTCTTCTTTACTTCTTTTTTTTTTTTGAAGAATCGTATCACCAATATATTAAAAGAATGAGAATATTACAAATCGAGTAAGGAAGTAGACAAACTGCCCCGAAGAGACAGCAATACCTCGACACTTTATATCCAACTCACCACACACCATAACTCTACTGCTGAACAAAATAGCCATCCGCATCTACAATACCCAGGAAGTCCCGCCAAATGGCGAACTTCCGCTCCGCAGATCCCTGGAATGCAAGAAAACTCTGGAACAGCTTATACCTAAGCCGAGGAACAAGGGAGGTCGCAGGCTGCTGAATCCCCTGGAAGATCCACAACCGCCGCCGCTTCCAAACCAACCACACGAGCCAAGCCACACACAGATGTAAGGCTTGCTTCCGTAGGAGCGGCCACGCAGCAGGGTATACATGAAGCAGCAACTGCTGGCTGGTCAGTCTAACCTGGAACAAAGTCCTAACCCAGTCCCAGGCAGCTTGCAAGTGGGGGCAAAGCACCAGACAATGCTCCACAGTCTCACGGTGGAGGCCACAACAAGGACAAAGTGGGCTCACACACGCCCTGAACCTGCTCACCAAAGTGTTCACCCTGATACAACGGTGCACCACCTGCCACAACAATACCCTAACCTTCGGAGGGGGAAGTGGACTCCAAGTCCACACCCAGACCGAGCGCCAACAAGAACCAGGAAGCTGCAGAGACCACTTGCCTGAAGGGGGCAAGGTGTCATGAATAACTAGCACTCGGTAGGAAGACCGCACAAAGCATGAGGCCACAACATCCGGATGAACCTTCCAAACCTGCACCACCACATCATCCTGAAGGAGTATAGGTATGTGCTACAGAATACTCCTCGCTACCTGCTCCCAAATGACCCGATCACTGCCCCACAGCTGAAACCAGGCTCGAAAAAACTCCCAAGAGGCTAGCTGGCCCTCCCAATACCAATCCTCCAAGGTGCGTACCGCAGCCCGCCTCCAATGGACCTACGTCTGGGCATGCACCATGGCAGCCACAGGCAAGTGCTCAAGGGACAGAGGCACCCACAGGAAAGGGGAGGAGTGATGATAGACAACATCATAATCAAGCTGAAACAACACATGGACATGCTCCCATGCGCGCAAGACTCCAACAAGAAAGGGGGGAGCATGCAGAAAAGGCCTGAGGCCGTACAACAAGGCCCAGGGCAACTCCACAGGGACAAACGGCTTTCCAAATGCCACACAATGGCGGAGGGACTGCAGAAGCAATGCCGCCCCTGGAGATGACGCCCCCTCCTGCAAGATGCTCCAAACAAACTTGGAGACCAGCACCTTACTATGCAAAGCCAGATCCAAAATGGCCAAACCCCCATCCTCCC
>JAANSK020265594.1:0-12005 GCA_011763485.2 Isoetes engelmannii
TCGCTCCTACCCATTTATATGATGTCATCAGATCGCCCCCACAGCCCGAGATACCCCAAGGAGAGGAACGTCACACCGATTAGTTTTTTTTTTCAAATCAATAGATGTGTGGATGAATGTAGTTTAACTTCCATCCGATTGGATGATTCTAGAGCTCAAAACCGAATCTCCATGTCAAATAAATCCAGTTTCTGCATTCTTGACATAAATCCAGTTTCTTCATTTGGTTTCTAGTAGCAGGGGAGCTTTTTCTTAACCCATCTTGGTCTGGTGAAGGAGCCAACTCGGCACAGGCATTAAAACCTCTGATTGGTCCCCTTTTTTGACCGGATGCACCATTTTGGTTGAATCTAGCTATTCTGTGCTTTAAAATCCTATTTAAGTCCAGATTTGTGCTCTTGGCGTTGCCAAATCTTGGAGCAAAAAACCCCAGCCATGCCGAAAAACGTTCCTAGCAAGCTCACCTTTTCTGTTCCTCTAGAGACAAGCACAGTTCCTGCATCATTGATTGCAAAGGCGTAAAAAGATTCTTTATGACCCTTGGCTTGAACAGGATTATACCCTTGGTTAGGATTTCCTGAAATGGCAGATGATGCGTGTGTGCTAGTTGAGTGATCATTGAAACTTCCAGATGATACAATCTTGTGACTGGCTTCATATCTATTTTCTTCTGTCGCTAGATTTGTGCTCTTGGCGTTGGGTCCCTGTATCGCATCCTTCACAAACAATTTAAAAACACATCATTGAAAACATTAGCCACAAACAATCTAAAAACATAACCTTTAAGCACATCATTGAAAAACATTAGCGTGTATATTGAGACCTTTACCTTAGTAATTGAATTAACGTGCCACATCCACAAGATCACAAGATCTTACACATGTGTGTAAGATTTGAATTTTTAGAAATGGAAACCTTATAGAGTTTCCTATATTGCTTGTTCCTTATACTAAAAAGACATTTTGTCATACACATGTGCTAGATCTGCCACATTTTCAGAAATGGAAACCTTATAGAGTTTCCTAATAGAAACTACAGATAGTTTCCATGTTGGAAACCTTATATAGTTTTCAATATAGGAAACCTAATGTAGTATCCATGGAAATCATGGAAACTTGATGTAGTTTCAATGGAAGCCTAATGTAGTTTCAATGAAACTATATAAGGTTTTCCTGGAAACTACATCAAGTTTCAGCACGAAACCCTATAAGGTTTCCAATGTAGTGCAACCCATCGGGAGTAGAAAAAACCATCGTGTTCATTAGGAGGTGTTTAAGCAAGGACTTCTTTGTTATTTTGTTTTAAAGGAAATAGGTTATTTATTCATTACTAAAGGAAAGTAAGTCATAACTCATGGTCAAAAAGATGAACCATCGAGCATGTCGGAACGTAGTAGTATCAATTAGACAAAACCCAAGAAAGATAAAGTGAAGCCATAGTCAATAACAAGTACTTCCATGGTTCAGAACCACAGAAAAAAGATAATTGTCGAAATATTACTTTCTTTGAATTCTTCATGACAAAACAAATCATAGTAACTCGGTCTATCATCAGAACCAGCAGCAAAATTGCATGAATATCCATAGGACCTTCACGCTCACTATATTTCCAAGTCGATGTAGAAGCAAATATCTGTTAAGCAAACTAAGTCGAAGAAGAAAGTGGAGTATCAAAAGGTATAGGTTTCTAGGAAGGCAAAGTTTTCAAAAACTTCTGGCTGGATGATGAAATTTCAAATTTTCCCCAATCAAGTTTGTCAATCAGATCATTTGGGCTGCAAATTGCCATAAGCAAAAGCAAGGTTTCATATGTGCCAGCAACACCCCTATGATAATAGTAGCGTTCTCTATAATGCTCAAACTGCCTGCGTCATCTGTAAGTGGTTGCTTTCGATAAACCAGAATAGATTTCAAAACTAATAAGTGGCTCTACAAAACTCCTCATCCCACTGCAATTCCCTTGGAGGGATATCCCTGGATCTCAGAAAATATCTAGCTCTATCAGGTTGCATTAGTAATTGTCAATATCACGTATAATTAATTCCAATGACAATTTTCCCCAGTTGTACAGCTTTGCCTCTGCTAGATCTGTCTTAGTGTCAAATATGTGTCTGCAATTCTCGAGATAATCTAGCAAAATAGATTCAAGTTTAGTAGTTGCATGCAGAAATTAAGCTTAAATGAATTATAATGGTCATAATATTTGCCAATCTATCCCATTTTGCATCATGTTCCTTTTCCAAACTTTTGCATCCGCTCCTGTGTGAAGTAGCAATAGTTTCCAAATCATAATTAACATGCAATTTTAACCCCACCAAAGAAGACTTTTCCCACCAAAAAGACATCTATTTCTCTGCTTCCAAATATTTCATATAGCATTGTAACAAATTGTATTGTAAAAGATGTCATCATTAATGAGAAACTGAAGGAAATTATCAAGCCTTTGAATATTAAAAGTACTCTCAAACCATGACCAAAAATACCTCAAATTAGGACAAGTGAATATATGATCAATTTTCTCAGGGTTATTATATTTGAGAGGACATTCATCAGTAGCCATATTACCATTAGTTTGGCTAGAATTGCAAATATGATGCTTCAAGTAGGAGACAAGGTTTGCACACTTTGTTGGCCAAAATCTACATGAAATATGAAATTTTAGGGGAACAGTAAGAATTCCAGATATCGTTGAAAAGCTTGAATTCCTCCTCATCTGAGATGTTAAAATAAAGTTCAGTTTTAGAAGGAGCATTTTGCTTAGCAAGAAATTTATAGATAGGAGAAACTTTATAACATACTTGCCTTGCAGATTCCACTCAAAGGCTATAGCACCAGTCTGCCCTTGGAGATCAAGATGATTGTCAGAGATCAGAGATTTAATATATCTAAGGAGAGCTCTATCTGTCGTGGTGCGTCTGATTTTGTGCTTGAAAGCAATCCAAGTTGTCAGTCTACCATTTGTCTATAAATCACCAATGCAGAAAATATTTGTCTTAGTCCATTTCTTGTAAATTCTGGGATGAGTAATTGCAAAGGAAATAGAATCCTAACGAGACAAAGTAGGATTCCAGAAGATACTAGTGGTGTCTTGAGGACATTGATAGGATTGTACTTGAAGGCATCTTTGACTTTGTTCCATGCAGCAATTAAATTTCTCATAAAAGGAGAGATGTTAGGTGCTGGCTGTAGATTGTTAAAGGCAAAGAAGGGTAATTGATGAGGAACAGTATAACGTTTCTTAACCACCTCGGCTTAACCAACTGGCCAAACCATCCGGATGTTTATGGGAAATCCATCCCACCCTCTTATGGTGGTACCAGGAAACGCCACACCAAGATCTACTCGAGCGGTATCCCATGGGCTCGTTACAATCTCTCCCACTAGAATTATACTCATCCTCGAGCATCCAAGACAATGACTTAACCAGTATACCATTGACTGGGTGGTTACCAAGTTACACATCCTCGAGCATCCAAGACAATGACTTAACCAGTATACCATTGACTGGGTGGTTACCAAGTTACACATGCATATAGGCACCCAAGGAGACTCGAACTCGAGACCTGCTCTGATACTAAATGTAACGTTCCTTAACCACCCCCGCTTAACCAACTGACCAAAACATTCGTATCTTTATGGGAAATCCATTCCACCCTCTTATGGTGGTATCAGGAAACGCCACACCAAGATCTACTCGAGCGGTCTCCCATGGGATTGTTACAATCAGAAGGACGGCCTTTAACATGACTTTTAGAAAGCCATTATTTAATGAATAAAGATGCAGGTTTCATGTTGCTAAATAGAGATTTTCAACCATATTTACCTGCAAGTGCACAATCTTGCAAGTCAAGAATTTTGCATGCTATACCACCTTGACATTTGGATACAATGACAGTCTGCCAATTCACCATATGATGTTTTCCTCATATAAAGTTTCTCACAATTCTCTCCAGCTGCTGGTAGATATCTTTAGGAGCAAGCAAAGCTGAAGAAAAATAAACATGCGAACTGAATTGAAAGCGCATGCGGAGAAAAGAACTTTGAGGCCTTTAAGACCAAAAAAGAAAAAATATCCGAACCGAAGAGAAAAGACTTGATAATGCTACATGAAGGTGCTGAGAAGCTTGCTTCATCCGCTGAAATTCTTCATTTGTGAGTTGCAACCTGGTGTTCATCCATATTTCCTTTGTTAATTTCAACACGTTGGACTGCCATTTTCCCTTTGTTAGTTGCATGGGCTTCTCTTAAGGTAATAGCAATCTCGATTGGGAGAGTTCTGAAATTCCCAAATAAAGACAACAGAAGACCTTCCTTTTAACCATCCCCCCCCCCCAAAACCGAAAAACAATCGGAAAAAAGATAGATAAGATTAGATAGAGAACATCTAAAAAAGGCCTAAACCGTCGGAAATAATTCAGAACAGAGGTAAAAAACAAGTAGAAAATCCAAAACATGGTCGGAATTATTTTTCGGTTTGGGAGAGGAGGGAGAGGCAGTAAAAGGTAGTCTACCCAAGACAATTACCAATAAAACACACATAAGAAACGACTCAAACGGAATACCAAAGAAACCCTTACCTTACTACCCAGTCATTCAAGAAGCTTTGACGTAAGAAGCAGAAGAAGAATCAATTTTCACGTGGAATTGATGCAATTGGGCTCTCCATTCTAGCACCATTCTAGCACAGGAATAATGCACGTTTTTTTCCCGCGCACTTTATTGTTGTACTAAGGTGGCAAGAAAGGACATTTTGTTCAGGTGGATTCGAGTGCAAAGGTTAAATTTGAATGGCAACTCTACCATTTATTTGACGGGTAAGTTTTAAACTTAGATTTCGAAGTGAATGGTAGTTTTTTGTAGTGCCATTCAACTGAATACTAAGGTCTTTGATCGGCATTCAACCGAGTCATAAACTAGGCAACAAAAAAGATTTATTAAATTGTAAAAATTCTAAGAAAAATTATATATACTGTCAAATACAAAGTTTATAAAATATTTATTTCAAATGAAGATTTGTAAAAAAAATTGTAAAATAAATCTTTGTAAAATATTCTTTAAATAAAAATATCTAAACATATAATAAAGGCTATGACACGTGTATTTTGAGTAGCATATATGCAGATATATATGTACAATATAGAGCGATGTAAAATCATTGTATTGTTGTAAATTTAAAATTACTTAGAAAAAGTATTTATTTATGTATAAGGTTATAAAATTATTTTTAACAAAGTTACTTTTCTTATATGTAAGTTCTCACTTATATGACTAGCATTTATTATTCGGCCTTTAAAAACATAATGAAAAATCTTTTTTAAATTGCCATTAGACAAATCTCTTTCACTTTAGCTATTTATTATAAAAAGTCAGATATTTATTATTTTCTAAAATTTGTTGAACTTTTAATATTGTTTCTTTTTATGGTGCCAATTTTGTCTTTGAAATTGTTATATACATAGTATATTATATATTGTTTATATAAATTAAAATTGTAAAGTCCTTAATTTTATAATATCAATGGGACTATGGTAGGTGGCACTTGAATGGTGAAGTTAAAAACAATGCCCCTAGAGTTGCCCCTAGGATAATAAAGAGCAGAAGCTGCATCTGATAGCAATTCCATCACCAACTGGGCTTGGAATTGCTAAAAAACCGGTGCTCCTCGTGGTGCTCGGGATCATTCTCGCGGTCGTACTCCACATTCTCCACCTGGTCTGCACGCTAAACAAGCTTGTGCTCCTGCTAAACATTCTCCTGCGAAGCTTTCTCGCGCTCCTGGCTTACTTGAAGCCTGCTCCATCTCCAACGGTTCCAACGATGCCTCGAATTTGACACTTCATGCTCTTAGTGCTTGTCACTTGTAGAGCTAGGAACAGTTTGCCTTTCTGTTTCAAGAAAACCTTCTGTTAGTTTCGTTCTAGCTTTGGAAACCCTGTTCTTGAATAGTACATATGAACCACTCTTGGAACAGATTTATGCTTCATATGATATTGCTCTTTAGACTTGAAGAATCTGGCAGCATGCAGTTCGGTTTACAAATAAAAGATATTTATAATATCTTTGTAAGATATTTTTTAAATAGAAATATTTATACATATAATAAAGACTTTGACACGTGTATTTCAAGTAGCATATATGCAGATATATATGTACAATACATAGCGATAATAAAATCATGGCATTGTTTTAAACTTAAAATTACTTAAAAAAACTATTTGGACATTTGGTCATGGGTTCAAACCTTGTCAATTATAAAATTATTTTTAACAAAGTTACTTTTCTGATATGCAAGTTCTCACTTATATAACTAGAATTTATTATTCAGTCTTTATAAACATAATAAAAAATATTTTCTGAATAGCCATTAGTCAAATCTCTTTCATTTTAGCTACTTAGTATAAGAAGTCAGATGTGTCTTATTTTCTAAAATTTGTTGAACTTTTAATATTGGTTCTTGTTATGGTGCTATTTTTGTCTTTGGAATTGTTATACATAGTATATTATATATTGTTTATATAAATTAAATTTATAAAGTCCTTAATTTTATAATATTAATTATAAATATATTATTTATAAAGTGTCATTTTTGAAACATTTGAAAGTATCGGTTATCTAATTTTTAAACCCATTGTATAAAATTAAACTTTATACTTTTAATTGTTATTTTTGAAAAATTAATTTTCCATAATTTAATATTGTAACCATATTGCCAATGTTTGAAGCTGCATTTTATATTAAATAAAACTTTAACTACTTATATACTAGTTGTATGTATTCAATAATTCTTAAACTGATTAAAGTGATGGTAGAGAAGTGATAAATAAATAAACAAATAAATAATTGGATAAATAATTTGCATATAAAAATTTAGAGTATTTTAATAAAAGTAGTCATTCTAGTGAAGGGCTGATAAATTTTCTCCATTTCTATATAAATGTCCATTTCTTATTTAGTCATTCCTTTGTATGCTTAAAAAACGGTGGGCTTCCTCTGAATGATTAGATGCCCCAAGAATGATATAACAACATTCAAATTAAACCCCTATTCAAGTTACCTTTGAATTTTCCTTGACTTTATTATTAGATTTAGGTATGATAACTTTTATAACCCTTAGGAAGCATCATAACCCTTAGGCAACTCCATTCGACATTAGTCTACAACATAACATAACACTGGTCTATGAAACCCAGGGCCTCAACCCTAGCTTCAACAACAGTATTCTCAATGTTTGTTAAAGAAAATTGTGAATCAATGCCACATAGGAGGAGAAGGAACGATTTGGGTATTCGTGAGAATGTGAGGAAATTGCTTGGCATGTTCACAAGAACCTGTATTCTGGAGGAAGCGAATATAGAGGTTGTAGCATTAACTAGGAAGAAGGTTTCCTACCCAGGTTTTCATAGGACATGACGGCATAGTTTTCGGGATGAACACAATTGCATATTAAACGGGAGTGTTGCAGCACTCCCGTTTCAAAGATTCCCTTTAGAAAACAGACTGTGCTCCCAAAATTGACGTTTTCTGAAGAATTGAAATTTTTTTGCAAATTAACATTTTTTTTCTAGCATTTTTGGCATCATGACTAGTGCAGTAGAGGGCTCTTGTAAAATAACATGCAGGAAAAGGGCAATATTTTCAAGTGCTAATGTAAATTATGATAACAATGTTAAAAAACACCAGTTTTGAGGTAATAAAAAATATGAATTTCATAAATATTTTTGTGAAGAACGCATAAGCAAGTTTTCAATAATTCATCAGGTCAAGATCAGAAGATTAGAGTTCATAAATCGACATCATATTCATCCTCATTTCCTTTGCTTGAAGAAGACTTTTCCTGTTCTGCAGGTTTCTCCACCTCAAGTACTTAGGCTGCTCCTCTGCAGCTTGAACTTCAGGTAGCCACAAAGGCAACTTCTTCAAGCTCAGTAAAAGAGGTCTCATCTTCAATTGCACTTGTGAAAGGTGGCTGTATTTCGGATGAGGTCATCTTGACCATGTCAGATTCTCCTAACTCTTGATTTTTCTCTGGAAGAGTGGGTAGAGCAGCCAATCTCATCTTGATGAAATTTACAGCTTCCTTGTCTATATCTACTGCCACACAGTTCCTGCCTTTCTTAAGTGCACATGCAATGGTAGTACCTGATCCAGAGAAAGCATCAAAAACCCAATCTCCTTGACGTGAAAACATGTCAGGGAGATGGTTGATGAATTTCTGAGGCTTCTGGTAATGATTCACAATCTTACCTTGGGCACTTGGGTCCTGCAACTTCTACAAGACTGTTGGAGACTCTGGCACATTAGAAAAGTTGGAGCAGGCAGCGGTGTTAAAATGTTCCATGGTTCTTTTTCCATTGAAGCTCCAGTAACCAACGTGAAGGTACTCACATTTGCTTAGTAGCCTTGGGCCTCCACCATGATAAGAAACATTTGTTTTGGTCCTACAAAAAAAGGGAGGTTTAGTAGAGAAATACTGCCATTGAACAAGAAGCAACCCTATTTTGGAATAGAGCTAGAAAAACAGAAACTATTTGAAGAAGATCTTCAAGCAAATAAGATGAAACACTATTGTATAATAAAGCATAAAAATATAAATAAACAACTGGAAACCAACACAAATTAGAAGTCTAAAACTATTCCAAAATAGAAAATTTAAACAGTTTACCACACAAGATTCTCGTAGCCTATCTGGGTAGGAGACTCGAATTAATTCTTGAAGCTGGCCTCTATCATTCCTGCCTGCATACTCGAGTGAAACACGACAACCCTCAATGCCTGGCTGTCGTGATTTGCTTGATCTCGGAGATGAATTCATTAAACTCAGAATTTCAGAAGGGATGGTCATCATAGTGGCTGTCCTTAATCCTGAAGCCATAAGGGATGTTTGCAATGACTAACGTGAAGTTTTGCGGCTTGACAGTCCCGACCAACTTGGTGTAGTCACCCTGTATAATAGAAAATAAGTTGTTCTGGTCGAACAAACTAAACTTTTCATATTCAGTGGGTGCTAATTCCAAGGTCCTTCTTTCTTCCAAATTTCTCTCCTCCCGAGCAATTCGGACCAAATGCATAAAGTCTTCAGACAGATCTTTATTTTTCCTCTTGTTTTGCAAAAAAACAAACATGTTAGTAACACTTTCTGATAAAAAGTATAGGTCAAAAGGAACGTACCCAGCCTTCAAAATTAGTGCATATTGCAGGAAGTTGCTATAGGCTAAAGTTCCTGGCAACGCTCCCACATTTGCACGTTCAGCTGCTCCATCAAGCATGTTTGACAAGTAATGACATTTTTTTGGCTGCAAGAAAAAAATTGTGAAAGAAAAGTATTTAGCAGCTATTCCGGAATAGGCTTGACAAATGGAAAAAGGAAAGAAGACTTTGAATAATACTTTGGTAGCTATTCCGGAATACAAAGTAACTTACTTGTGAAGTTCCTTAGACATCTCCTCCAAAGTAAACTCTTTATCCACAACCTTCTGGAGTAGTCTTTCGAGGATTGACAGGTCGGTAAACCCTTGAAGCTCTGTCCCAACAGTAATTGTCATTTCTTTTTTTGGGACATTCGTGTCTTCTTTCTTTTTAGATACCTTCCCTTTTGTCTTTAGCTCGCCCCTTTCAAACATATTAAAAATTTAGTTTTGCAGCTCCCATATTTACAAGTACATGCAAAGGAAAGAAGTGAGTTCCCTATGTATTCTGGAATAGCAAGAGAAGTTTTAGAGAGGAAAAATGTATTCCAGAATACAACTTGGCTCGAGAGAAATGCAAAGTGTATTCTGGAATACGCATTGAGTTCTAAAAAAGATTTTAAAGCACAAAAAATACATACCCTTCTCGAAAAGCGAGCTGAAACCAGTTGTCACGGGGAATCAATGACGCTCGTTTGTTGGTCTTATCGTACTTGAGGCAGCACTTGATAGCACACTGTTCTTTCAGCTCTAAGGATGGTCCTGGTTTCTTAAGTTCCTCTCCATACTTATCCTTAAAGATAAGGAACTCCCTGTGCATGAAATGAATTTTGTCGACAAAGCTCATTTTTAACTTGTATTCGTTGTCAGCATTGTGAGTGTTGGCAACGATTTTGGCTTCCTCATTAGTAAGGCCACAGTAGACTGCATATACATGACATTTAGATATCTCGGGTTAAATTTTTCCTTGTACAATTGCCTCCTTGCTTTAAAACTGTGGTTGCCCCCCAAGACGTAATGAGTTTACGTCTCTGCTTTTTCCTTGACGTACTTGGTGGGATCTGTGCACTGCCCTCTGCCAACAAGAACCACAATAGGAGTGATATATGCATTGGGGTCGCTCCTAATTCTATCCTTCGGATTCCGAAGGTGGTCTACGTAGATTTTTCTTCCTGAAGGGGCCTTTCCCCAGCTTCATTTTTGGGTGGCAATCACATGGAAATGACATGCAAATATATAACATCTTGCACGTACTTCAGCCTATTTATTTCTTCCATTTTTTCACTGGTTTTGTCCCGCTTCTTTTTTTTAATGGCCACCCCTGGAGCCTTACCACCCTTCCCCTTGCCTCTGAGTTTTTTTTGAGTAGGTTCTTCAACTGTTTCCACAAGCTGAAGAACGCTTTTTCTTTCTGGGCTCCTTGGCAGCAATTGTGCCTCTGGGCTTCTGCACACGAGATGTCTTAGCGGGTCGTTCCACTTCTACTTCTTCCTCAGCTTCCTCTTCAAAAGATTCAGATCCTGTATTGTCTTGATTAGAGGGTGTGCGTTCTACATTCATATCCTCCCCTTCTGAAGACTCACTGTACAAAAGTGCTTCTGAATGGCCCATCTACACCTTGTCGATTGTGGTAGCCAGAGGTTCCTTGTTCATATAACGATTCATGTATTTGTACAACGGTTCTGGAGCAACCTGACCAAGCTTGAAGTAAGTCTCGTCAACAATAATAAGTTTCTGAATAGTTTTTAAAGAAATTCTTTTTTCTCCAGTCTGTGAGGCTACTGATGCAACCTCCCTGATCTGACCCATACAATTACAATCACTTTCCTCCATGTTCTGACCTCCAGAGTAGGTGCATACGTGAAGGAAGGTGAGGGTTGTGTACCTTTGGTAGGCACCCCTGGTAATGAACCACTGTGTTCTAAAACAGTCGTGAACCTCAGGCTCGGCTGACGCTTCTGGTTGCCGCATCGGGTTCAATTTGTTTAGCTTCACCTGAATCTTCTTTTTTGCTGCTTTTTCAAGTGCCTTTTGGTTTTTGGCTGCTATGCAGCCGTAGCAACATCCTTGGTGTCCTTTTCTGCCTCCTTTGATGCCTTCGAGGATTCTCTCCTGTAAATGAAGGTTTCAAGGTCTTAGTCTGCTATTCTGGAATAGAAATATCTAAGTAGGCAACAGTTTCTAACAAAACTCCGACCGAAAATGAAAAAAATCCTAAAAGAACAACAGGAAACACACAAAAAACTGCAATGGCATCTGGCACAGTCTAAAGAAAACACTTTCTTTGATAAACTGTGCCAGATGCTTGTGGACAAAGATTTATCTGAATCGAACATAAGGGACATATGAACACAGCAATGCGGGGCTTCAAGGAAATAGATAGGTGACAGCACTTGAATATGCAATCGTGCCTAATAGCGGTTGAGAACTCTAGCAGATTGGAAATACTCTATGTTGTCGAAATCTAGAGTACTTCCAGTCTGACCGAGTACTCAATCGTCGGCAGGCGCGGTGGCAAACGCAAGTGTTGATACACATCTACTTCATGATCAAGTATCGTCCAGGACCTCTGCTAAGATGCCTTGTCGACATTCTGGCCTTGAGACCAAGCCTGGAATCCTGCATTTGACGAATGACAGGTTGTTTGGAGGGCTGTTAGGATTGGAGTCTCACAGAGATCGCGGCTATGATTGACAAGACCCTGTCTAAAGTATACTCGGAACAAAACACAAGAAATTGGAAGTAACCACGATTCCGCTATTTTGAGGTTATTCTTTGATTTTGAAGTCTACCAAAAGTGCTAACCCCATTTTCCACAGGA